>CAEMYA010000089.1:1332510-1352172 GCA_903131615.1 Diplodus sargus
TCTCCAATATATATCTGAAGACTCATTAATATTTCTTACATACTCTGCTTTCATCCCACAAGAGGGAGATGAGATAAGATGCATGAGATAAGATAAGATAAGATGAGATAAGCTAAGTTACTCCTTTATTAGTCCCACAACTGGGAAATTTGCATTATTAAAGAAGCAAAGGGAATAGCAGAAATAGAGAGCATCAATTAATTCCAGTAATAAGTAGAAAATATATAAAATATAAGTAGAAAAGCAGTAAGAACTCTATAAACAGTGTAAATGGGAAAATATGGGAATGGGAAGATATTTACGCAATTGCCCAATTGTATGAAAATATTTACACCACTGCTTATTTACAGTAGATTCTGAAATTGCCAGTCGGCATGTTGAGCCAGCATCATCAAATCAGTGCAGCTTATACATGTATATCTTTGTTGTTTTTTCTTTATACCTGCAGTATAAACGACACAAGACCAGGCAGCACACAAGGAATTTTGCCAAGTCGGTGGTGAATCTTGTGGATGCTGTGAGTAACCCTTTAATCACCCTTTGAGAAATGTGTAGTATGTGCTTTATTGATCCATTTCAGAATTAACACTCATACAATTGTCTTTTTTTTTTTCATTTTGTCATTAGCCACTCTAGCATTGTTGGTCTAGAAAAGGCAATGTCAGTGGGTCGGTCCACCACTTAGTCTTCAAATTACTCAACAACTGCCAGGTAGATTGCCATTAAATGCTGTACAGACATGCATGGTCCTCAGAGGATGAATCCTAATGAATCTGGTGATCCCGTGACTCTTCATCTAGTGAAACCAGCAGGTCAAGAGTCAAATTTTGGTACAACCAATCAATTTCCCTTAAAAAGACTAACTTTTCCTCCAATGCCACGAGCAACAACAAGTTAGTTGGGTTTGTCTGTTTTCTTTAGCGCTAAGTAGTAAAACATAGCATGCTAACATTTGAACTTGAAACTTTACTACTAGAATAAGTAGATTGGAAGGCCAGTCAAGGTCCTATTTGTAAACAAATCCAACAACCCCCGACTTCTTGACGAAGCAGTTGTCTTACAGCACAAAACAATGGAGAGGCGGTAGGAGACTTGAGTATTTGTATTAGGGAAGTGGATAGAATATTTAGACAGTGTTAAGTTATCGCGTTAAAATATTACTTTGGTAAATCTTAAGCCTACCCATAGAAATAGTTCTTGAGTTAAAGTCATGAAGTATCTGACTTGAAATGTACTTAAGTATATAAAAAAAAGCAAATGATACATACATTTAAAATGTATTTATATACTGTGTACTAGGGTTCAAATGATTATCAGTCTTACCGATTATCAGATCTAATATTCAGCATTGTTATTGAAATCATTGTTGTTACCAGTAACCAAAGTGATCAAATAAATGTAGTGGAGTAAAATGTATTGTATTTGCCTCCAAGTTCTTAAGTACAATTCTTGAGTAAAGGTAAGGTAATTAATTACATTCCATCACTGTATTTAGATACTTTCCCAAGTATAAAAAAAAATAAAATAAAACATGCAATGGCGCTTGTTACCGTATGCGTGGTTATTCCTGCTTTGTTTAGTTTATGTTTTTTGTTTACGTTTGGCATCATGCACCTGGAACGCTTAGAGGTCGGAGGTTGGGAATTTCATCTGGGAAATTCCAACCTCTGACTTTGACTGCAACAAACCATTGGTCATGTTTATTGTGGTTTGAAGGCTGAGTGCAGCTGACTGTAACTGTTCACCCATGATAGTGCAGCGTATATGTTGCTTATGTGCATACAATACAAGACAAGAGGCGTTATTAAAAATATCCTTGCAGTGTGTGTGCGTCATACAATGTATTATTCACAATAGTACAACTGAAAATCTCTTCGTGTGTCTTAATGGAGACTGTTATCATCATTTGGCCCATGGATCACATGTATTAACACTGCCCTGTTCCTCTTTTATCCCAGTGTGCTGCAACCCCTCATCTGCCCTCCTCAGACAGAACAGATTCAATCTCACACCCAGTGTTGTTCTCCTTTCCCTGTGCTGTTGCTGCTGCGTCTCTCTACTCTTCTCTCTCTCTCTCTCTCTGTCTTTCTTTATTCCTCCCATTCACTTTGCACTTCAATGGCAGGTCTTCAAAGAGCAACTACATACACGTGTGGTGCTCGTTGCCGTGGAGATCTGGACAGAAAAGGATCACATCCCCATCACCGTGCGTCCGCTGGAGATGCTGCGGGATTTCGCCAAGTACCGGCAGCAGAGCATCAAACACCACGCTGACGCTGTGCACCTCATCTCGTAAGTTTATTTAAACTAAATCTGTTTCTTTCACACTTTGATACATCTACTTTATTGATGTGGAAAATCTTTCATTTTTAGCCAAGATTAAAGCTTTATTTCGCTTTCATATCTCAGATTTTTCTCTGATGGTTGTGTAATTTGTTCTTTTAAATAAACCAAAATCAAACTATCATGAACTATTGATGTGCCATTTAATTATCCATCTGTCTTTAAGTTCATTTTGTTTTTGTCATTATTTTGTTGCACCTCATTTCTCCTGGGTGCCATTGTTTCATCACTATTGAGTAGTATGTTTTTTGTACACTGCTCTGTGTAATCATAGCCTCGAGTCAATAAAAATATTGACCTGAATCTGCGATTCAACCGCCAGAGACCTACAGTGTATAGGCTGGACGCAATAAACATAACTGCTGCATAAAATAACTGACCAAGATCTAAGTTTGATATCATTTTTATGCATGCTTTGACCTTGTTCCTATAATATTCTCTCTGTATGCTTTTGCAAGTTCATGGTACATGTGGCTTGCAGCTGCAGCTACCTTTGTTTAAAACTGCACTGTGAATATTCACATTCACTTTTTGACCCTTCTAATCCTCTGTGATTTTTTTTTATCTGTGTCTACCTCTGTCTTCCATCATCCTTGTAGGAATGTGACCTTCCACTATCGCAGAAGCAGCGCAGCATACTTTGGAGGGATGTGTTCTTCGAGTCGTGGAGTAGGGGTCAACGAGGTCTGTCTAACATGGAGCGTCACTCTGTCCACACATATCAAAGTGTGTGTCTGTGTGACTGCAGCTGAATAATCCCTGGTTTCTGCTGTGTTCACAGTATGGCAACAGCTTGGCCATGGCGGGGTCTCTATCCCAGAGTCTGGCTCAGAACCTGGGTATCCAGTGGGACCCTGCATCCAAGAGAAGTATACATGAAAACACACGTTATCTCATTTTCTCTGCAAAAAGCACAACAAATAACAGCAAATCATACAACTGAGGTCATGACATCAAGAGTAGCTCTTCTTTTTTTTTCTTTTTTTGTACTATTCATTTTTTTATTTATATATATATTTTTTTTAGCTTTTTGCCTAGTGACAGGTGAAAAGGTAGACAGGCAATAGGGGGAGAGAGGGGTATGACATAGAACACAGGAGCCAGCTGGAATCAAAATGGCCAAAGATGCAGCCATGCTATTATTATTCTTCCATGCAAGGCACTCCAAGTGTCTCCTTTTTTGTTGAATGCGTGTACTGAATTTTAAGTTAGTTTTATCCATATTTTTAAAAAGTTGCAGCTGATTCTTTTTCCATCGTTTTTATTTGGTTGACTTGATTAACGATTAGTTGTTTGGTAAATAAAATGTCAGAAAATTATGAAAAATCTGTGTTTGTTTCACAAAGTCCAAGAGAAGCATCAGAAATGTAATTACCTCTCATGTGTACTGCTGTTACAGCAGATATCTTGAAACTGAAGCAAATAAACTAAAGCTGTTGGCATGGCTAGATACAGTTCCTCTGGGCTCCAGTAGGATAATATGTTGTTATTGTGTGTTGTGTTCACTTGCCCTTTAAATTTCACGATTACATGAAATCAACCAACATAAAGTTCTAAATGGCCTGAATACAAGATGGTACAATTTTCTATAAATGGCATTTGAAAGCTGGGGTTGTCTTAGATTTCTGGTCCAGGTGCTTAAATGTCTTTAAAGTAGCAGATGGAGACTACAAAACAAAAAAAGATGCCTTCTGACGGGATCAAACTGTCTCTTGTCAACTCTTATCTGTGCCAGAAGTGACAGATGGAGAAACACAGTGATTGTATTGGAGAATGTGGTCCAAAAGTAGACTTAGCTGAGTCAGACTGGAGAAGGATTTATGCCATTAGTTTTCAGATCATATTTTTATCAAAGTGCTTAATGAGGCAAAGTCAGAGTCTTAACGGCTGCCATGTTTGAAGACTGCAAGCTCAACCATCAGAGAGATTCTTTATAAAGTCCCAGAACTGGCAGCACTTGATAGAGGATTGTGTGTACGTCATTGAAAAAGTGCAGGGATTTTAGTTCTAGCTGAAAGACTTTCAAAATCACGTGCTAAATCTGGTGATCGACTGGTGAATCTTTTTGACATGATTAAGTTGAAACAAAATCATGTCAACATATTTTATTTGAATAGTTTTTCTTCTGTTCATCTCCTCTGTCTCTTTTCTCTTCTCTCTCCATTTGCAGAGGAATGTGGTTGTATTGAGACGTGGACTGGATGCATAATGGAGGACACGGGGTAATGTCCAGCACACTCACACACACACACACACACACACACACACACACACACACACATACACACAGCGTGAGAAGAGAATCAGTGGAACAATAGTTTCAGTTAAACAGTCTGATGTTATCACGAAGGCATTTGATTGCTGCTTTGTCAGTAATTCAGTTATTCTGTCCACTCTTCAGACGTAGCTGGTCGTGTTTTTGTCTATTCCCATTGGTATTTTGTGTTTTTATTGGCGCTCAATTGGGGGCATGTAACACTGGCAGATGTTTGAAATAAATCTTAATTTGGCATAATTTGAATTTATAGTGACCCTATCACTTAATTCTGATAATATTATGGCAATATTCTCAAAGTGTATATGCTTAAAAAGTCATGTTGTAGGCAGTAATGGTGGTTACAAGATGTTTTTGTATCAGATTGCGAGCTGTCAGGAGACGCTACACATGTAAACAAGTCATGATATTGTCCGGCAGGAGGCTTTTCAATTCTATTTTGTGAGTCCTTAGGAAAAAGTACTGAATTTAATTTAAAAGGGCAATATGTAAGAAGTTGCCATCTGTCACATTCATACTCAAAACAAATAAGGGACGGCATATTATTGGAGCAACTGATTACTGCTGCTAACTGTAGCTGTTCTTAGCAGATACATAGCAGATAGCAGTGCAGTTAGCAGTTCGGACTTGCTTACTTCAGTAGATATTTCTGCAATACAATACATTGACATCATAATGTCAAAACTGGTATTTATTCACATTCTGTTGAAAATGTTGGCAAATGTTTCAACATTTCTAACTAACTAGGAGCCTTATTATGCATTTTTACTTTGTTTCTTTTTCCTTCAGTGTTTTATGTAGTATATGTTCATGTAAAATGTCCGAAAAGTTCAAAAGTTCAAAGTACGCACCAGTAATAATCAGTAATCCTTTAATTTAATTCTATGGCTTTGTGACATCACACTATTACTATGTCACACACTTGCATGAAGAGTGCCTGGCGACGAGTTTGGCACTTAAGAATTGATTTAGCGCAGCTGCTCTTTTGTTGTTAGTGGTGCTAGGTCAGGCGTGTGTGAGCTGACCAATCAGAAGAGACTGGGTATTTGTGAGGGGGGCCTTGAAGAGACAGGAGTTGAAATAGAGCATTTCAGGAGTAATACAATGCTGAAATTGCGCAGTATGCGAAAACTGATGTGTTTTTTAGCACTAAAGCATGTAAAAGCTATTCTACGAGTAACCTAAAACGAAATTATGAACCTGAATAGAACTTAATATGACTCCTTTAATAGACCCGTCAGAAACCTTGTCTCATTGGTGCGAAGAATTTGTAAAGGTATAAAGTAAACAGTAAAAGACAGCAGCGACAGTAGTTAACATAATTAGCTTGAGAAATACACAAAGTGTAATAAAACCCCACAGAAGTAGAAAAACAAAGATTGTGGGAGTCTCTGCTGTCACACCAGTGGCTCATCACAAACACGGCTCCCCGCAGCATTGTGAACCATGCTTCCATCCTCATCGGACAACACTTTTTTTCTGGTTAATTATCACCCAGCGTTCTCTCTCTTCAGGGTCCAACACCCACGGAGATTCTCGAAATGCAGCATCACAGACTACAAAGAGTTCCTTCTGAAAGGTGGAGGCTCGTGTCTGTTTAACAGGCCCACCAAGGTAAGTGTCTCACGGCTCCACACGTCACAGCTGTCATGAGTCACACATCACACTGCTCTGTCATTTACTCTCCCGTCTTCTTCTGGCAGCTGTTCGAGCCGACAGAATGCGGTAACGGATTTGTAGAACTGGGAGAGGAGTGTGACTGCGGAGCGAGAGCAGTGAGTGTCTTTGACTTGAGGAAGTCTGTTTGTTGAGGTCTGTTTGTTCAGACGGATGAGACTCCTTCTCTGTTTGTTTTACAGGAGTGCTACAAGGAATGCTGCAAAAAGTGTTCCCTCGCCAATGGGGCGCACTGCAGCGACGGCCCATGCTGCAATAACACCTGTCTGGTACGAGTTGGGTCTTTTCTGGAGAGTTTTATAACACAAAAAATGTACTTCTTAGACCTTAATTTATACATTTCTGCTTTCTCTTCTTGCCAGTTCTATCCACGAGGTTACAGTTGCCGTTACGCTGTGAATGACTGTGACATTTCCGAGACCTGCTCTGGGGATTCTGGACAGGTGTTCTTGAGTTGCATTTTTTCTTTTTCTTGCTCCAGACTGTTAATTTTTTTGCATGTTGAAGATAATACAAATGTTTTTTTTTTATGTTTGTGACTATCTGCAGTGCCCTCCCAATCTTCATAAACAAGATGGTTACCTCTGTCAGGTGAACCAGGTACGCAGGCTGATAACTTGTAAAAATGTGTTGGTCCAAAAAGAGCAGTGACGCATCAGAAAAACAGCTGACTGAGAGTGTATTTTCTCTCTTTTTCTCTCTGAAGGGCCGCTGCTACAATGGAGAGTGCAAGACAAGAGAGAACCAGTGTAAATACATCTGGGGATCGAGTAAGATTTATATTTCTTTGATTCTAAGAGTATCATCACAAAAAGATGCTAAATAAAAAGAGAGGGTTTTTTTCGTAGTCTGGCTGTGCAGCTCTCCTCTCCTCTCTTCCTCAGAATCTGGAGGCTCGGAGAAGTTCTGCTATGAGAAGCTGAACACGGAGGGCACAGAGAAAGGCAACTGTGGAAAGGATGGAGACAAATGGATCCAGTGTAGCAAACAGTGAGTTTAAAAGGACATGAACTATGGTATTTCCACTATACATGTCAGCACAACAGTGCTCTCTGTTTCTACATAACAGCTGGGCTCATCTTTTATTCCTAACAATGGAAGACGTTTACATTTTTTTTAAGCCAACCAACAGAGGGCAACAAAGGGCACACATTGTCCCTAAAAGCATTTTGATGTATTTTAAGAGCAGGATGCTGGACCCCAAGATGTCAGCCATTAACTGAAAGTCATTCACTGAGCTCGTATGCCAGAAAAGTTTATGTTTGATCTTTATGCAGCAAACTCCCTAGTAGTGCCCACGGATCTCAGCTTAGAGACTTTGCACTGTGATGACACACAGATAAAAAAGCTGTCAAGACTCTGGAGACGTTTTAGAGCAATTCTTTACTGTGTTTGAAGTTGGAAGTTTCCTGTCAATGTTTTTTGCAACAGTTTTTATGCCTCCAAAGGCCGAGACATATGTGCGTATCATTCTTGAGTCAGTACAATTGTCCATTTGGATGCACTTATTAGACCTTGGCAGTCAAAGAAAGAAAGGACAGCATTTTTAGACAAATATAAACTAGAATAAAATCATGATGTAGTGACATTTTGTATCCAAAAGGTCAAACAGTGACCAATATTCAAACCCATATTCAGGAACAGAAGGAAAGGTTCTGACCATTCTTCATTTTTGGGCAAATACTAATTAGGTAACACAAATCGTGGGTGCCCACCCTGAAAATGTGCTGATTTTAGCCAGCTGAGCATCTGTGTTAAGAAAATCTGTTTTAGCTTCTCCGTGTTCTATCAGAATCAGCTTATCTAGTCAAACATGAGAAGAGAACATAAGGAAATTCGTCAGAATAAATGTTAACTAAGTACGTTTTGGCAAAACTACAAATAAATTCAGATGAGCATATCTTATGTTGGAATTGTATGTTTCTTTAGGTTCTGTTATCTGTTTTTTTTTTGTGTCAGAACATTGTGATTATGCTCAGGTTTAGGTAACCTTGTTGGCTTGTAATAATGCCACCTTCTTCCTCTTCCTCGCCTGATGTAAAAGTTTGTTTATAAGTGCATAAAGTGAATGTTTGGTACACATGTCAACAATGGACTGTTAACATTATATCCTGGTGACTGGGCTGTTGTGTTTCTCTCAATCTAATAGACAAACAGCAGTAGTCCACTCTAAGCTCATTGGATTTGCTGATACTGAGCTTCAGGTGATTGTCGTTGTTGTTGTGGCGAAGCTCTTTATCAATCCTCTGTACTCCTCTGTAAAATTAGACTCCCGGCAAAGACAGCATGTTTCTTACTAGAAATTATTCACTCGTCTCACACGTGCAATTCCTCAAAGTCTTCACTGCATTATTGAGCGTGGACAGACATGGATGTAAACTGGAATTTGACTGTTGCATGGAGTTGCATACAATGTTGAGGTGTAAGTTCTTGGAAAGTTGCATTACTGCATTTTGTGAGCAAGGCCAACATGATTCCAGTTGTCTTTATTCATCCATGTTTAAGGGCCATATTTGGAACATTTGAACTCTTTCTTCAACTGCCAAATTGAATGGCCTATCATGAAGGAGCCATCAGGTCAAGTCAGTTTATTTACACATTTAAAAACTATGAATAATCAGCAAGAGCTTTACAAAGAAATATAAAATACATTTAAATATCTAAAACGAAAAAGTTAAAAGATGAGTCTGAAGAGGATAAGGATTTAAATGTGATGATAGCTGGGGAAGATCTGACGAGTCCAAATGTGTATTAAGTGGAAGATTGGCATCTGTACATATTTGTCTTTGTTCTCTTTTCCAGTGATGTGTTCTGTGGTTACCTTTTGTGTACCAACATTGGTCGGAACCCACGCATTGGTATAATGAAAGGAGAAATTACTCCAGCTTCTTTCAACCATCAGGGCAGGCTGGTAGACTGCAGGTAAAAACATGTTTACTACAAAATAAGATCTGTTCGAGTCATGCAAACGTATAGAATGTCACATTTGGTTTAATCTTCCTTTTGTGAGTTTTTATTCCCTCCTCCTCTCCCCACCTCTCCTCTGTCCTTCATGTTTCTCCAACTTTCCTCCCCTCCATGCTTTCCTCACAGTGGTGGACATGTCCTTCTGGATGATGAGACTGATTTAGGCTACGTGGAGGATGGAACCCCCTGTGGGCCGTCGATGATGTGCCTTGACCGCAAGTGTCTGCCCATCCAGTCACTTAACATGAGCACTTGTCCTACTGGACCTAATGGACAGGTGTGCTCTGCCCATGGGGTGAGTCCTGCCATAATCTAACCCATCATGTAAGCTTTGCTCTTTAGTATTTGCTTGGGACATCACTTAAATAAGGCTGTACAATAAATAATAGACAGGAGCTTCATTCAGACTAACAACATAAACTACACTACTACTGCAATAAAAAAAATGATAGGATACCAAAAACAAAATAAAATGTGTTTATTTAGTAAAAGCAAGGATTCACAATGCTTTCAAACAAGTATTAATGTAAGTTGAGATATTTCTTAAAGGACTTCAATCACTCTGGCTGGTTGCATCTCTGCAAATTTAGAGGTTGGGTGCATTTCACTTCAATTCACTTTGCTGTGAACTTCATAAGCAACTATAGCAGCTGATTTAACAGATAAGGGCGCTTTAAAGGGAGCAGGAGGAGTCGGCTCCTCTTGCATGCTCGTAAAGACTTCTATTAAGCATAAGACTAACTGAGTGAAAAGGAAAATTTCAACTACAAAGTTGTTGTGGCAGCCTTGTTCACAACACAAGCACAACATAAAGTAAGAAGTGATGAAAAGGTACAAATCAGTTGTTCACTGTTTGTGCCGGCATACTGCCGTGATGTCATGTGTGGGAACTTTTCAGAGTACAATGGAACACAGCATAAATGCAACAATAAGAGATTTGGAGGTTTGAATTGTCCTGCCCCTGTAACCAAGTAAAGTAAAGTACAGTGTGTACACGCCGTTCTTAGAATAGGTCTAATCAGGACGCGTAAGTGAAAACACCTGTGTGAATTTACAGGAAATGCCTGTCACATATGAGCAGGCTTCTCCTGCCTGGCTGTGCTTCCTCAATTGTTGGTACATTTAATGCTGAAATGTAACTGTTTTTGGGTCATAACTTTTTTTCCACAGAATATTTATTACATGTATTAATATGTGTTACACGTTAATATGTCACAATTAGAAAATCACAACTGTAAATAATAAAATGAATGATGGCTGCCCAGTTTAAGGGTTTTGGTTTTCTTCATGCTGTTACACTGTCATGACTTACCAAGACAAAAACAACATATAAACCACACATAAGTCAATACCCAAAACCCAACTTAAACATACACTCACATGCGCTTGCACTCACACACATGCAGTGTAATGCGTGGCACAAAGCTTTTCCTTCTGTCAACACTAATAATATTTGCTGTGAGAAAAGCGTATTGGGCTCCAGCCGTTAGTTCATTGGTTCCAGTCATTGTTGTGTAATTCAATTAGTTAGCGACTCCGCGGTTAGCACTGACCGTGTGAAAAATTCTGTTGTAGAGCGGTGATATAATTAATCCAGAGGAGTTTCCACAATTGTGTCTTTATCTTTATACAGTGTTTGATTATGTTTACACTGCAGTAAGTGTCTATGTGGCAGCCTGTATTAAAGGTCCAGTGTGTAGGATATTTGGGGATCTATTGGCAGAAATGAAATATAATATACATAATCAGTTTGTCTAAAAATCACCGGAAATTAAGCATTGTTGTGTTTTTGTCACCTTAGAATGAGACTTTTATATCCACAGAGGCAGAAGAGTCTGCCATGTTGCACTGCCATGTTTTGACAGTAGCCCAGAACAGACAAACCAAACACTGATTCTGTAGAGGGTCATTTTTCAGCCACAGTAAGGGAGGGTGAGGCGAGGGCTGCTCAGTTGTTTCCCATCAGCAGCCACCCCAGTAAATGGCATTAAATCCTACACACTGGACCTTTAACTGTGGATGAAGCATAACCTTCTATAAATACCCGATGTGAAGACAGCTGGGAATGTTGCCAGATAGTTCCCAAAAAGTACCTCAGTGTGTCAGCATCTTTATTTGCAGCTCTTACGTTCCCATCGTCATCTCATCTATTTCTGTCTGATCTGTACAGGTGTGCAACAATGAAGCCACATGCACGTGTGACACCACCTGGGCGGGGACAGACTGTAGCATGCCTGACCCGCCTAAAGAGCCTGAGGCCGCTCAGGATGAAGGACCCAAGGGTCGGTTTCCACCTCTCTCCCCCTCTCTGGCACCTGATAGAATGATTAACACACTTTTTTCGCACACTCAATTAACGATTTAACTATTTACCGAATGTTCTGCAATATTACAATGTCATTCTCAGTCGACACAGATTCTTTAGCCATGAGTTTCACAGGTGTACTGACGTCGTAAAGACTGAAGGAGAACATAACAGTGTTACATTTGTTGACTTTGATTGTGTACACCTGACACTTTGACCACAGGGGGACGGGGAGGTGGCTTAAGGGGGGCGGGGAGCGTCACAGAGGGAACGGTGCCACTTCATCCATGACTCTTGAAGCAGAAGCCTGCTGTTTGTTTTTGACAGGGTGGTAATAATGCTCCTTTTCCCTCTGCACAGTGAGCGTGGCCACTAACAGGCTGATAGGGGCAGTAGCAGGGACCATTCTGGCCCTGGGGGTGATTTTTGGAGGCACAGGGTGGGGAATAGAGTAAGCATCTTTAACCCTTTCACAGCTCTTCCTCTCATAGTGGTGCCTCAGTGTGCGGGCGGTCTCGTGAGCCGGCCTGAGCCCGTGTGTGCGTCCCGGTGGCTTTGTGTTTTCTTGTGTGTTGGTGATGACCATATAATTGTCATGTGATTGGATGTTTTCAGTGTTGTGTGATTGATTGATGGATTCCTCCTCCTCCTCCTCCTCCTCCTCCTCCTCTCCTGCCACTTCCTGTTGTTCCCCATTATTACAAGCCTCTTTCTTCATCCTCCCCTCTTCTTCTTTTCTTTCTCTGATTCTTAGTCGTTATGTGGTTGCTCCCGTGATCCTCTCCTTTCTGGGGCATGTGGGGCATTTAGATGGAAAACAGTCCTGAGAAGTGTCCAGTTAGTGACGTGGCTTGTCAGTCCTGTCAGTGGTAGGCTGTGTGGTGACTGGGACCCCTAAAAAACATTTTTTCCACTGCTCATACTGCAGGCCACATACACACAAATATCAGCTGTCAATCTCTGTTTAGTGATGGACACCCAGGGTCTAGTCTTGTGCACAACTTTTAAGAGACAAACCACTGATAATCACTACCTCAGCTCATACATTTAAATATTCCCAGGGCCTCTACATCATTATCTTCACACTAACAGGGGCTGGAAAAGCATGCAAAAACCTCAGATTCAGTCATTTTACTGTAATAGTATACTTCTGGTTATGTTTTCTGTTCCATGTGAAATCGTCATTGTATAGTTACATGTTATTTTATACAGTAAGTGAGTGTAGAAACTCATGTCTTTTTCCCCATAACCCTTTACAGGTCCTAGTGCCACCAATCTAATAATAGGCTCCATCGCCGGAGCCATCCTTGTGGCTGCCATAGTGCTGGGGGGGACTGGATGGGGCTTTAAGTAAGCAACACGCCGCATGCCTCTCCTGCTCTAACTCCAGCATCCCTGCTGCTTCTAGACACCAGGGTTTGAGCTCCTGCTACAGAATATGGACCCTCAGGATTAACGATGAATAAATGATAAGGATTAAGATGTGGATGATGTCCAAGGGTGTAGCTGTGTAAAGGGTGATTTGGAGAGACTGCGGGGGTCGTCTGTGGATCTGTAGCAGGACCTCAAACTGATTGGACGGGCAGAGCTCAATGCTTGACATGCATGCTCAGATAACAGAGGGGAAAGAATACTTAGTCAACAGCTAAATGGTTAAATGTATACTTGTGTTAATACGTTTAAAAAAACTATTTCCCCTCTGAAATCCAAAAATAGACCTCTAACATATCTGTGTAACCAGGAAACGTACTCTGTTGTACAAAAGATTGTGTTAAACAAGTTCCAACCTACCGCTGATTAGCCTGCTGTCTTGAGCAACAGGGGTGTTACACATCTAAATAGGCCTAAGGAGTAACTGAGAGATTACAATCCTGCAGCCACCAAAGCATGCCAGATAGCAAAGCATCATGATTGTCACCAAAACAGAACAATAAGAAGTTAAGAAAAAAAAAAAAAAACAGAATACGAAACGAAACATTTCTGCATGTTGACTTGTTTGATTTGGAGGAGGTCAGTTCATTGCACAAAGGCTGAGCCAAACCTGCAGTGATTTGGTCCAGGGGTTTGTCGTGCTCTCATCACTTCCATAATCTTTTTCTCAATCCATTATTGTTTGAGGGTGAGACTTTAAATGAAGTAGTGAGAGCGCCAGAGAGCGAGAGAGAGAGAGAGAGAGAGAGAGAGAGAAAGAGAGAGAGGGGGAGAGAGCCAGGACCTTATTGTTGGCCGCAGCCTTTGTGCCATGGCTGGCCGCGCCCGCCTTCGATGGCCAGTCTCCGCCCTAGAGCAGAGCAGGACTCTCGGACCCGCCCACACCAGCTGCCATTGCTGCCTGCTTCACAGACCTGGTACAGACACGGCGCATTGCACTGCATGAACCACGCACAGCAATAGTGCCACCTTCAACTGGCCTACTATTGGAACAGGTGCATGACAGAGTGATAGAAGCCCCACAACAAGCCACAGTACGGGGAGGTTATGCATCACTCCTGTTGTCGTTGTTGTCCCACTGTTGTGGTAGTAGTTATTGTTGCTGCTGCTGCCGCTGTGGTTGTTGTTTATGTGGTCGTGTCCTCTTTCCCTCCTCTATAGAGTGTATATTTTATGCTAGCTCTTTCCTCCCAGATGGTTATGTTTTGAGTGGAACTAATGTCTTTTCCCATCAAAACTGGTAATGAGACGTATCTCCTACACTTCTTCACCTTGTCAACTGATGTTGCACGCACGAGAAGAAGATGGCAACAGAGGATATTTATATTCATTAGACCTTCAAAATTCAGGCTTCATTCTTTTGCTCAATAAACTGGGTGAAAGTTTGGCTTTTGGTCACTTCCTTTTAATGCTCAGTGTCTTAAATGGATCCTAAAACATAGTAATCTCTTGTCAGGAATGGGGATGTTATGGCTTGTGAATATAAATATCTCTGACTGCTTCTAACATGGACCAGCCTTTCCTCACTTTAATGTCTTCAGCTTTTTAAAGTGCTCAAAAAACACTTTTTGAATATGACAATAGTGAATTGTTCATGGCATTAAAACTGGAGAGATGAGTGTGGTTGCTTGTCCAGGTTGCTCTAGTTGTGTTACAGATGTACTTACGACACACGCTGACTTCTGTTTCTTGTCTCCTCATAAGAAATGTCAAGAAACGGAGGTATGACCCCAACGCCACAGCCATTTAACCCAAGGAGCACTGGCAAATCACAGACGGACTCCTCCAAGGCTTCCTTAGTTGGCTACCTGACAGCTGGACTGCACTTATTGCTGCTGATCTTTGGCATTAGATTTACTTGAACAAAGACATAGTGGACATTTTAATAAATTCCATCGTAGTTACATTAGAAACGCAGCCTTTTCAACTCCACCTCCACCCATATAACAAACCCACAACCCCCAACACCCTGATCTCTAGAGTGACAGATCTCCTCTTCCATCCTTTAGTGCCAGTGCACAGGCGTTCAGGCGGAATCCACACCACTCTCTCACCTGGCATGATTATCCGCACAAAGCGTGCTGCTTGCTGGCCCCCCTGGCATGAAGAGCCCTCTCTGCAGGGCTCTGCATGGCTACGAAAGCTATGACTATACCGCAAAAAACATACAAAGAGAAAAAAAAAAACATGATTTAACTAAGGCGGCAGATAGCCTGGTTAAAAACCACACACAGTGGAGAGCCGGTTAAAGCTCCTATAGTTCACGTTTAGGTGCTATAGACGACTAAGGAGGCTGCATGTGAGGACCCATAAGGGGCCGTGTATTTCACACAGTGAATGCACACAAACAAAATTGTACATAAACAAAGAGTTCAGGTTTGGTATTAACAGCATTTTACAAGAAACATAAATTGCTTTTTTTTCTTTTTTTTTTATCTTAGCATGTTGTATAGCGGGTGTTTTTGGCAATGTTATCAGAACAAAAAAAATGGTGATTTGGGCCGAAATTGTCATGGCACGCTGCACAGCCTCCAGGTCAAAGGTTAGCGGACAGAGCAGCTGTGGTGTCGAGGAGAAGCATGTCAGTTCTAGAGGGATTCAGACTGATATCACGTCCGATTAATGTCACAAGATTTACCCCCTCCCTCCAGAAGTATCTTCAACAGTGACTCAAAAGCCAAAGAACCAATCACATGAACATATGGATGTTGTTGCACACAGAGCACTTTCCCCCCCTCTGTCTGCAGCCAGTGGTGCCTCTCCTACTGCTGAGGGCATGAAGTCTGTCCACGCAGGCGCTCACCTGTCAAGCCAGGTCTCACGTAACAGTCCTCATCAACACCCACTATACAGGCTTAAAACCTTTTTGCTCTCATAAACTCTTAGTAGAAAAATCAAGTTCTCGAGCTCTACTGGAAACGCTGCATGCAATCACTATAGTGGGCTTATAATTCTATAGGCTATGGCAGTCCCCAAAATCTGCAAGAAAAATACGCTACAAAAGATAGGTGCATGTCAACAACAAAAAAAAAAACATTTAACTTTTATTTACTATGCAAAGAGAGATATTGCACAAAAGTATGGGTAATAATGATATCAGTGTAGACACGGAATTACTAAAACTCTTGCTAATCAGCTACTCTTTTTGTATTTGGCCACTCCCACGTCTCGTTTCACTTCGCTTCAACGTACGCAAACTATGGATGGACAAATAATAAAAAGAACTGAAGTAATGTTTCCAACGAAAAGCAGGAGAGCACCCTTTTACATTTGTGGAACTGAAAAAATAATAAAAAATCATTTTTGTGTGTTTTTCATCTGATCTGATATTTTTAATCACACACATGCACAAACACGTACACAAACACACTGTTATGGTGCCTGTGCATATTGAGGCCTGAACAGTTTCCTTGTGCAGGGCTATTATTTTCCAGTCCAGCTGATAGTTGGTGTGTTCCAGGTGCTGCCATAGCACTGGCATCGTTGTAATCCTCCATGTTACTCATCGTCTGGTGTCCCTCTCTCACTGCATCATGTACAGTTGGACCGATGAATAAACTACTGACAAATTTTAACTGAGCGTGTCTGTGTTTTTTTACTGACAAACCATCACTGAAAGGATTTTAACTGACTGAAATTTAACACAGAAATTCACTGGAGCTGACTGCACGATACACTTTGATATTCTACAACTTATATATGTATTTGTCCTTGAATCCTTATTTGGAAGCTTTTTATCCATTAATGACATTATTGACTATTCAAACTTAACAAAAAGACAACATAGTTCATAAAAAATGTGAATATTAAATGTTTGTTTACCTAATTTAGATTGACATATATATGGCACAAATTTAGAGATTGGTCATGCAAATGTGTATTTTAGATTTCGGGGTGAATGTAGCTGTGGCATTGGCCTGATGATAACTGACAGTGAAAGATGAACTAAAGGTATGTGGAATATTATACAGTAAACCACATCTGCTTGAAGTTTGGGATTTCTATTCTTGATTTTATTTAGTTGAATACCACTCTATTTAATATCAAAATACTTAATTTATCCCAGTATGGCTACTGATATGTGGCACCTTGCACAGGTAAAGAAAGAAAATAACAGGTATTCCCAAAACTGAAAATAGTCAAAGGCTTAAAAACTGAGTAAATTTGGCAATTAATGCAATAATAAATAACAACAATAATAAAAAAACAACAATAATAAAACCAAGTAAGGAGGCTGTACATACAGTAAGTATAAATGAAAAGTACATAGGTGGAAATGAGAAGCAGGAGAGTTGAGACGATAAACAACATAAGGGTTATCTTTTTTAGACTGTTTTAGGAGTTGTTAATTCAACTGTGTTGCATTACAGCCTACAGAGAGGAGTTCTGGTATTTAGTCGACCATTGATATAAAAGGGTGAACAAAGTAAGAGCACTGTACATGTGGAAAACTGCTCATTGTACTGTAGGCATACATGTGTTAATCTGTTTCAACTGTTTCCACTTCAACATATTTCAACAATGTTTTCACTACTTTTAATTATGTTCTCTGTTACTTTAGCTACCAAAGTAAACATGTATGCTACTTTTAGCTATTCAAACAGTTAATCCATCACTTTCAGATACTCTACTCTTTATCAAGTCAATTACTTTTAGCTTTACATGGTTTATTTCTTACTTAGCGCTAAACCATCAATGTTAGCTACTTACTTTTAGCTAACAAACTATTTGAATTGTCTGTCCATTACTTTTAGCCAACAATTTGAAATATTTATGCTTCTTTTAGCTATTCAAACTTAGTCCATCATATATAAACCCTTTAGTTGTTAGTTTGAGCTAAACCGTTCAATATTTAATAGTTAGTCTACTTACTTTAAGCTAACAAACTATTTCCATTTATTTATTGCTTTTAGTATCTGAACAGTTTATACATGAATTCGTGTTTATATTCGTTTATAAATCACTTTCACAATCACACTATTCATTCAACATTTATCCATAACGTTTAGCTAACCGAGCCCACCTTTATCTAACAAACCATTAAAACATGTACTTATAGCTGTTATCATCACCTTAATGTGACCATTTATACTGTTTACTTCGAGCTAGTTACCTTTTTTCCTTCCTCATAGCTAATTATTTCCACCATTTATCATATACTTTAAGCTAATGGTAACTATTTGAGTGGTTGATCCATTAGTTTAGCTATTTGTCAACTTCCTTGCTCACACATGCTTAGTGTTCAAATGTTACATCTGACTCAATATGTCGGTATATTTTGTCTTTAAATCACATTGTAATGCATATTTCTGGAAGTTACTTTAACTATTATTACTCAGCCATCTTCCCCCATAAGCCCTGGTGGGTTGTGAATCACTGATCTGTATGACCAGACTGATCAGTGGAGAAAACCTTTATGGATTTTCTTCTAAATGTTCTTTCGTCATAGAACATGCTCATAAACAATGATTCTTAATAACAATCATTACCTTGCAGCCTCTCTTCCTGTCTAGAAGCTCCCCAACGTTACATTTTGAGTTTCAGATATAAAAATGGTATACACTTTAAAGTCATAATTAAGGCCTTGCAGCGGAAACTGTCATAAAGTCTGCCTCTTTGCATCACCAGAGGAATGAACGACTGAGGAAGTACATTTAGCGTTGGCCTCTCACTGAGAAAGTAATTATGTTTGAGATCAGCTATGCATGTGACATTTAAGTAAAAGCATAGAAAGGTAACTCATGCACCACTCTCTGAAACACCGTCCATGACTGAGCTTGTTTTTACAGACATCAGAACCAGCCTGGATTCTGAGGTCAGATTGTGAATGTAGTCTTCACTATTGTCTGACGTTTTATAGAACAAACTGTTAATTTAATAACTGAGGAAATAATTGGCATATTAATAATGAAGTAGTGAAAATAATTGTGAGTTGCAGTTCTACAGATATGTTTATATACATAAACTATATTTAAGCATGATGCAACTATCCGATGCAATTGCTTTTTATAATGTGCAATTATGTTTTTTGTTTGTTTTGTTATTTTGTTTTTAAAAAAATAATAATTTTAGTATATTGTTATACACAGTGTGCTTATTACTTTTGCTATGGTTGCAATCATCATGTGTAATTGTCCTTTTAAGTCATATCTTCGTGTCAAAGAAGGTTAGAGTGTACATACTCTCCTTTTTAAAATGTTTAACTCATATCTATTCCATTTTATTAATCTTGTTTTTTTTATGGTGAGGGATCAATAAAGTCTCATCTTTTATCTTGAAAGCTCAGGGGAATGCATATTAATTATGAAATATATCTAAATATAATACAACAAAGATGATATTGATTCAATAATAATAAAACAATTGCAAAAGCTTATCAAACATGATGCAAATAACGTAAAACAACCAAATTGTCACGGGACAAATAAAGGATTCTCTACAGTGAAAATAAGATAATGGCAGCAGGGTTTTGATGAAGTTAGGTTGCATATGAGGCTGCATGTGCACATTATTAAACGTGAGAAGCAGAAGCTACCAGTGCTCACAAAGGAGGGAGGCACTGACGTCAATTAGGACCCAACAGATATTTACCTGACTCCAATCAACACTATAGTCCTGTTAGTCGGCCCAGCTGCAGTGGTAAGTAAATATTTTCATTGCAAAG
>CAEMYA010000089.1:1352388-1390171 GCA_903131615.1 Diplodus sargus
TCAACTCGCTGAATCAATGATATTGATTTCTTTAAACTGTTAAATCAATAGCTGACCCGCGCTGTGTCCTCCGCAGATGGCCACGGTGCTCCTGAACGTACCTGCCGCCGCGGTGTTCATGCTGGGCTGTGTGTGTGCCGTCCCGCTGCAGGGCCAGAAGCCGGGTCAGGCCGTGGTGGACCCGCTCACGGCCCCCATGGCCAACCCGCAGTGCTGGGACTCGTCCTCGGCTCTGCTGCTGGAGATGCGCTCCCCGAGGATCGCAGACACGGTGCCCGCCTTCTGGAACCTGATGGTCTTCCTCAGGTCGTCAGACAACAACAGGCACACGGCGCTGTTCTGGGACCTGGCCCGGGTCTTCTGGGAACTGTACCTGGACTGTGTGGTGTCCAGGAGTCACGGCCTGGGGAGGAGACACGTCACCGCGATACACTCCCTCGTTACTGACAGTGAGTGACTGAAACACAGCTATCTATCTTCTTTTTCATCATCATATTGTTATGTTATGGTCCTGATAACATTTTAAATGAACTATCAGATGTAACTACTGTAAGGAGCCTACCTTCACTCAGATGCTGAGGTATGATAATAATATTATATAATAATATTACCATTAATAATACTTTCTGCTTCTCCACATTCACAGCCCGGCTTCAGACTTAACACTGAAAACATGTGAAGCATCTGTAAAATGTATTTTGACAGTTTTAACTACTCAACATTATATGAAGTTGGGTAGTTATATCTTTAGAAATGGTCAAACATGGTTTTGTGTTGCTCGCACATTTACAAATAGGAAATATTAATACAATCATATGATAATGACTCTGTTAGGAGCCACTCTGCTGCAAAATGAGTGCTTTTATTTCGTATTGTTGTTTTCTTTCTGATAATGCTCCAAGTATTGTATCTTAATTGGTTAATTAAATAAAGGATTTGGCTATTGGTGGGTCTGTTAAGAGAAGAGTGGCTCCATCAAAAGTATTTTTTCAGACAATCTATTGTACAGTGCATTCTGATAAACTGTGTGCTCAAATGTTAAAATACAACTCCTCAGTTACTGGAGTCTCTCAGTAAGACAGGTTCTTATATAAGACAGCAACAAAATCAACTTTTACTTATATATTTTCTAACTCCATTCAGGTTATAATGAGTTATTATGAAAGGGAGAGTTTTAAACCTATTCACAAGTCAAAATACAGACACACAAATATAAAAGTATACTTTATCTTTTGCATATTAATTTTAGCACGAAGTCCGAAGTCAGTAATTACTTTCAGCTATGACAACCTTTAAAGAGATGTCTGATCAACTCCCCCTACCAATTTGTACTTTCTACATTACAGCAGCAAATAAGATAGGCCTACTTTTTAATCCATTACACTTACTTGATCATCCATACTCTACAGATTCAGATTAATAATAGAAAATATAATCAACAAATAAATTCTGATGCAGTGTGCAGTATTCATTATGATATAATACAATACAAAACAATACAATACAATATAATAAAATGTAATTTAATGTAATATAATATAATATAATATGACATAATATAATGTCATGTAATGTCATGTAATATAATATAATATAATACAATACAATATAATAAAATGTAGTTTAATATAATATAATATAATATAATATGATATAATGTAATGTAATGTAATATAATATAATATAATATAATATAATATAATAGTAAGTTGTAGTTTGTACGATGTAATACGTACTTAAGTACTTCTGAGTACTTCCTCCATCTCTGGGGTAGACATGTATTTACCACAGGTCTTGGCGTGGTAGAGTGGTGGACTACAGATAAAATGTGACAATGATAAGCTTCAGTTGAGTTCTGAAACAGAACTGTGTCTCGTAGCTGCTGCGTTGTTCAATAAAACTGATGTTAGTAAAGAGTTAAGAAGTTCACTCAAGGTTCTGTGTAAGATTTGTTTTGCAGAAGACATGGATGGACGGATAAACACATGTGTCATAAAGATTGTGTCATGCTGAACCTGGGTGTGTGTGTGTGTTTCCCTTATAGAGTCTTTCAGATTCAACAGCTCAGGAGCAAACTCCCGGGCGTGGCTCAGTGTCAGAGTGAGACGCAGAGGACACATCAAGACCTTGAAGACCAAACCCAAACCAAACACACGCTACCACAAATAATTCACATTATTACCACCTCGATAGCTTTTATCAGTATTTTCTTACCTACTGCAAAACTCAAATGTTTCACCATGATATCATTACAAGTACCTTAAATCTATTTGTGGTTCTCAGTAGCAGGTTGTGTGGGTTTTATCTATGACATCATTTATAAGTAATACACAACAATGTTTCCAGATTAAGAAAACTTTATTTCTTTATTTCACCATATATTTGAATCAAAATCGCTGTTAAACATTTGAACTGTCTGATGTACAGTTATATTTAAGTGTTTGCTATCATATGTTCTTATGCAACGGATGCATTTGTCAATGTTTTTATGTTTTGATGGATGGACAGTTGAGGAATCATGTCAAAATAATTGGATGGCTTCTGGTTAATTTGTTTGTTCCTTCAGTTTGAGTGAAATAAATTCATGTATCATGGCTGTAAGTTGTACATCCTTGACTTATCGAAGACACCGTAAAACAATAAAAACCTGAGCATTGTGCAGAATGTTTATATGTTTTTTTTTTTTTCATGGTCATTTATGGACCATGTGATGGACACACCGAGTGCCATCATTGCCCAGAGTTTAACCAAAACCACATGAGGTCATACGGTTCTTAAATACAGTATGGCAGTCTGTAAATTCATAATGACTTTGATTAATTATCCCAAATATTTTCTGTAAATAACTTACAGATGTTTTAATCAATCACTGGCACAAAAGTAGCAGACATGCTCTGAGAGGCCAACATCTAAATAAGGGAATAAATCTCCGTGATTGGCTCTTCGGCCGCGCACGCGCTCTGATTTGCTTTCGATTTCGACTTCCGCGTGTAAGGATTTGTTGTTTGGAAAACTTCGCCGAGCTGCCGAGCTTCCGCAGACTTCTTGCGATTATAAGTCTTCAACCGCCTATTAGGAGTATGTTGAAGTGGACGACACATTTCCTGTTCAGTCTGAGCTGCTGATCTCCGAACAGGTAACACTGCACCACAGGTAGTTAAAGCACATCGAACAGAATGTCTAATGACAGTTTATGGCTGCTGGATGATGACCGTGGACCGAATGTGAGGTTGTTATGATACCTGACGTCAGGCTGTTTTTATGGCGCCACAGCACAAGTTAAGACAAGTATCTATCCTTGAGTGTGACTTGCTCTTCTGTAAACTGTAAAACAATTCCCTTCTTACCTCTGTAACTTCTGAACAATCTTGCTCTATTACACACACACACACACACACACACACACACACACACACACACACACACTCAGGGATGTAATCTAAGTACATTTACTTACTGAACTTCAGTACAGTTTTGAGAATTTCCTTCCACTCTCTGCTACTTCACACTTATTTCGTACTTTTTACTCAGTGTTGTATAAAGTACCCAGAAGTCATATGTTAAAATATTACTTTGGTAAAAGAGTAAAAGTATTTAAGTATCTGAAAAATAAATATACTTAAGTGCCAAGAGTAAAAGTAAATTATACATATATTTACTTACTATTTATACTGTATACTGTGTGTCAACAGAGCCTGACCAGTCATCACCTCCAATGTAAATCTGAATGTGAAAAATTTGGCTCTGATGCAGCCTGTAATCTGAAGAGTAACTAGTAACTAAACTTTAGTTATTTCATTGGTAATTAGGTAATGAGATTTAAAACAAACAAACAAACAAACAAACAAACAAACAGACAAACATGGATTATAATAATCAGTTAACTGCTTGATGTATGATTAAACAATTGGCCAGGCCAATACACGGTCAACCCATGGTATGCAGTATACATGCATGTATCAAAATTAAAGGCCAAACCAGTTGCAACATGTGAGCAAAAAAAAGAATCACAACAGAAATTGTGGAAGTGAAGTGAATAATGAGGGGAAGCAACAGCTGGTATGATGTCAGGGTCAGGCCTAACTAATCAACAGATGAGTAACCCCAGTGAATCCATCTTGCATCTCGTTTTTAGGGCACAACATGAGTTTCCAGAAGCTGCTGCTGGAGGTAGCGAACGAGCTGACTAAGGATGAAGTGAAAGCTTTAGCTTTTCTTTGCACCGACCTCCTGGGTCGAAACCCCGCCTCGGTGGAGTCGGCCAGCGACCTCTTCTCTCGCCTGAGGGATCGAGACGAACTGTCTGCCGAGCAACCGCATCTGCTGACTGAGCTTCTCCACACCATCCAGCGACCCCGTCTGGTCCATCGACTAAACCTCACTGACCATGTACCTGCAAATATCATCTCTCCTTACAGGTGAGCCGTTTTTAGGTACATTTTAACATGATTTAGTTCACAGGAAAAGCGTTGATGACATGCAGCAAATGGCCACAGGTCAGACTTGAATCCTGGGCCGCTGCAGTGAGGACACAGCCTCTGTACATGGCTCAAATACTCTACCAACTGAGCCACTGGGGCGCCCCTTGTGTTGCATTTTCATGATGCAAAATGTTTCTAGCAGTGACCGAACTTGTAATGATTTTTCTATAATTCCAGGAAGCTGCTCTACAACCTGTCTGAAGAACTGAATACAAATGACTTGAACGATATGAAGTTCCTGTTAAAAGAAAATCTCCCCCGGAAAAAACTGGAGGATGTTGTGAGTGAATCTTCAGAGTGTCGATGTTTGAAATGAATGTTTGGTTAGATGGTGTTAAGTCATAAACATACAAAGTACATCTAATAAACTATATTACAACATCTTAACCTGTTCATTTACAACAACAAAAAGAATTTAATTGGAATTTGAATTATATTAACATGCATCATATTACCTTATGGTAACAATAAGAGTAACATTAAATTTGTTCAACCTTTCAGACTACACTGGAGGTCTTCCTGGAGTTGGAGCACAAAGACCTCATCAACGAAACAAACCTTGATTTACTGGAGACCACAATTCAGTCGATCTGTCCCATGCTGATAGCGAAAATCAACCAGTATAAAGTGCTGCAGGGTAAGCTGCTGAACACTCCCATTGCAAATGTTACTTAAAAGTGGGCACTGTGAACAGGGAGGAAGGTTGTAGCAGGGAGAGCATGAACAGGAAGTGGTGAGGCTGTTGACAGGAAGTGGTGCTGTAAGGACAGCAGGACAGGAACCATTAGAGCTTCCAAGAAGTCACTCAAGTAATTCAGTAAGCCAGTAATTCGCCTTAACCATAGCCACTACAGTACATGCCTTAGGGGTTTCACAACCTGAAGAAACATACTTCTTTTGCCCATAGGGTCTGCCAGAATCCACACAAAGTGAAATTCCTTGTAGCTGCTTTAACTTTAAACAAAATGGAAATCCTGGTCCCCAAAATGTGAATGTGTGAACAGTTTATATCCCCGCAATGTTTAAAGATACAGTATGTATGTGTATAATTTTAATATTTACTGATTGATCTGTCTGTAAATCACGTTGCTATTGCTGTCACAGAAACTTACAGCGGCCCTGTAGCTCAAGAAACAGGTCGGCCAAGGTCTAACACTTACCCTTCAGAAGAAAAACAGGTAAGCTCTTTGACATTGCTGTGAATCCTGCTGAGCTGAGCTGCAGTGAAAGATTTCTAGTATTAAATTGTCATCTGTTGTCTTTATCAGGTCCCTGAGTCTCGTGAGAGGACGTTCACAAATGAAATACCAGGTAAACAGAGTTATAAGTACGTCTGATGAACATTGACATGTTAACTGTATTTTCAGTACTTACTTGTCTCCCCACCATTTTTTTTGGAAAATGTTGCTGCCTGAGATTTTTTTAGAGGATATTTCACCCAAAGATGTTTTAATATAACTTTGGATGCTGATATTGTGGTATATCTTCCTCTTAAATAATGAGATATATGTACCTTAATGACGGCAATCAGAGTCAGTGTGAATTAAATTTTAACTGTATGATAGCTGACACTGACCCTGTTCACACGGTGGCCATTTTCCTCTTCTAATCTTACAAATGTGTAATCATTTCATCACTTCCCAGGTGAGTTGCAACAGAAAATGTATTGGACAGTGAAAATCTGGAGGGAAATTTGGACATATTTTGTGGTAAAGCCACATATTTGATAACCCATTAGCTAACGTTAGCATTCAGCCACGTACTAGCTAAGGTGTCTGTTTGTCTGATGCTACCAAATATTAATGTTAACTAGGAAGTGGTTGAATGTTAATGTTATCTGTTGTCCGGCAGAAGCTCATGGGTCATGCTGTTTTACATTGGAAAAGTGGCTCCATGTCCCTATGGATTTTCAATGAACATTGTCTTTTCAGTTGCTGATCAATCTGGAAGCAGTGTCGATTTGTCAGATTTGCTGTGTTTTTAAGGACTTGCAATCTGGAATAAAGCAGTACCGCAGTTGAGCTTCCCACCCATGGCAGCTGTGTGAACAGGGTCAATTTTGAAATTCCACAAAATAACGTTTATTTTCATTGTGAAGTGACTTTGTTCGTCGTAATCATGGGAAAAACGTTCATATATAGAATAACATGACTATTTGTGATGCTCCTATATTACTTGGACCATTTGCTCCATGATGCTAACTAGCCTGCTGTTTGGAGCTGCCTTATCAGGTCATGTTACATTGCAACCAACGCCAGATTCACGCGGCTCACAGCTAGCTGATAACATTAGCTTCTTTGCTTGCTAGCATGTGTAATGACATAGCTATAACAATGCTTAATTGATTCGTGTGTAAATGCCTTCAGTCACACTGAACATATGTCGTACTTTAAACCGTTTTGTCGAGAATGATAATCCTAACAACGTTTTGCTTCTTCTCTGAAGGACCGCCATCACTGGCTGAGGTGAGAATCTGTCTTTAAAATACAGTTACATGACGAATACATCTCAACATGTCTTTGTGTCTAATGGTCATTCCCTTTGTGTCCCACTCAGTCTAACTTGAATTATTCCAACATCTCTATGGGTGAGTCTTACATCATGTTAGTTGTTTCTTTAACTGAAGCATAATTTTAGGTGTGATGCTGTGAGTGAATTTATTCTGAATCCTCTTGCATTGCCTTCCCAGATGTTCCAAATACGTTTCACAGTGGAGATGAATTCGAGGCCCTGTCACATGGAGTGAAGGGTTTAAGAACCTCAACAGGTCATTTAAATGATTTTTTTGAATTAAAAGACATGTCAGACCAATAGTTATTCAAATATAATTTGTCTCTTTATCTTTGCCCCAAATGATTACCCCTCCGTCTTGTGATCTTATGTCCCATAGTGAGAAGTGATGCGTCTGCAATGTCGCCTCTGGAGCACGAGACGTTCTCCGGAGAGCTGATGTCTCCGACTGCCACCACAAGCACAGTGAGTGGAAAAGAACCCCTGAACATGCTGACTTAAGTTATTGTTGTTTGCCGTGAATCATTTAATCTGTGATTTATATCTATAGGGTTTGGAAACATATCCCATGACTGCACCAACAAGAGGTGTCTGCCTGATAATAAACAACTATGACTTCACCAAATCCATAAAGACACTTTCAAAGCGGGAGGGGACCCAGTTTGATTTAGGTAAGCTTCTGTTTAATTTGCTTTAGAAACCTCAAATGGCAACTGATGCATGTTTTCCGTCCCTGCGTGTGTTTACATTTATCCTTGTGGTTTACAGAATGTCTACACAAAGTGTTTACATGGCTCCGCTTTGAGATAAAGACATATCAGGACTGTACGAGCGAGAAGATGCTGTCCGTGATGCAGGCCCTCAGCAGCAGAGACCACAGTCAGATGGACTGTCTGGTGTGTGTCGTCCTCAGCCACGGCAATGACGGGAGTGTGTACGGTGTGGACGGCAACACCGTCACTATCCGGGAGCTGATGGAACCTTTCAGTGGGCAGAATTGCTCATCTTTGATACAAAAACCCAAGATGTTTTTCATCCAGGCCTGCCAGGGCAGTGATGAGCAGAAGCCCGTCTACATAGAGTCTGATGGCACCACTCAAGGTTCACTTGAGAGCGATGCTGTTGCAGCGAAAGACTCCATACCATCTGTTGCAGATTTCCTGCTGGGAATGGCCACTGTCCCTTCTTTCGTCTCCTTCAGAGAGAGGTCAAACGGCACGTGGTTTATCCAGTCATTTTGCCAAAATCTTGTCGAGTTGGTGCCCGGGTTAGTGAAGCTAAGTACTGTCAGTGTTGAATGATGTCATTTTTTTCAGTGGTATGAAGTAATTAAGTGCAATTGCTTAAGTTCTATTTTTGAATATGGTTTAATTGAAGAATTACTAAGCACAAGAGGCTTTCATAGTTTCTTAGTTCACCATCCATTCACTGTTTGTATTTTTCCCCAGGAGTTACGACCTTCTGACCATCCTGACAAAGGTGAATGCAGATGTTAGCAGTAAGACTGATTCCAGGGGTGTGAAGAAGCAGATGCCTCAACCAACCTTCTCGCTCAGGAAGAAAGTGGTCTTTCCGATCCCCACAGAGCCTCCTCCCAGCCTGTCACGCTGATGGCAATAATCTGAAGCTTCTCTGATCGACTGACACATCAGATGAGTCCTGAGACACAAGTGATTTTCTTGTATTCACTCTTTACAGCTCCGTCTGCCGATGGAGACTGAGATGTGTTTAAAAGCTACAACGGTTATGACTGCCACCATCTACTGTCTTCCACTTACATCATGTTACTTGATTTTTAATGTTGAACTTGAATATTGAATGTATGAATGGATGAGTTAGTCTTGCCTTGTGATTTAGACACAACATAAAAATATTTCCTATTCTCTCTACTACAATATACCATTGTTTAATTGTTGTCTCTTTCATTCATAAAGGCTGTATACGAACAGTTGTTGCACATCAAAAATCGTATCTAAAATCTAAAATCTTTGAAGAATGTCAGACACAACAGTTTGTTGTTATATTTTTATATATCGTAAAACAATAAAATCTTTATACGCTGTGATTGTAAAATGTTTTAGTTGTTTTTCTGCTCATTTTGTTTATTTATAGGCATGTGACTGCTAATGTGTTACATCTGTAACTTGTCTAGTCTTCAATGCAGCTCCTCAACGTGAACACCTTGAAATAATCATAATCAAAGAAACGCACCGACAGTGTTCCACAGAATGACTTTTCTTTTACCCAAGTAAAGGATCTGAATAGTTCTTCCACCACTGATGAAGCCCCTTCAAAATCAAAAATGAAATTCAAGCAGGGTTAAAAAAAAAAAAGATGTGTCTCTCTTCATACACTATCATGCAAAGTTTTTACAAAATAAGATCCCACGAGGGAAACCGGAGGGAGCGAGACTTTGGCTCTTTATGAAAGGCTCATTCTAACGTAACGAAAACATACCAGTTCTTATTGTTTGGTGATTATATAGCCTTCTACATTATCACTGCCCTAAATTCTACACACTGGATCTTTTAAATTGCCTTTAGATACAGCGAGAGACCGATACACCCTAAGTGTGTGAAGGAGAGGTATCTCGGGTCCTTCCTTCCTGCTGCTGTCAGACTCTACAGTCAGCTCACTTGTGCACTGTGCAATAAAATCTCTACACAACTAATTTTTCTCATTTTGGAGAGAAATGGGCAATTTTCATACGCATACTTACTCTTTATTGATAACAAATCACTGCCCACACTGTTTATAATTACACTGTTTATATTTGTGCATATTATGTATATATGAGTCTATTTCTAAATCTTACCTTTCTATTAAGTTGTTTATTTTATTGCTATTATGACGGTTTATTGTAATATGACCGTCCTTTGGCTGCGAAGGAATTCTTATTCTGCTTCTGATATGTGCATGTAAAACTTCCCCAGCAACAACACAATATTAAGAACAAAGCCCCCATTTTTTTCAAAGACAACTCCAAGCTTGAGTACCTTCACTATCAAGAGTGAAAAGTTCATCTGCAGCCAGCTCTGCTCTCCAGGACGCCATGACAGAAACTACACACGTCACCAGTAGGCGGAGCTAAAGAGCTCGGCTCCACACGCACACTGCAGCTGACCCGCCGATGACCCGGATGTTGATATGATGTTAAATTCGGTCATTTCCCCGGCCGGGTTTCTCGGTTTCAATTCAGAGTCGTTAGCGTCTTAAGGACCATTTCATATTCTTCATGATAACATAACCAGATGCCGAGAAAAACATCTCAATTTGTTGTCTGAGATTTTCTCCACTCACCACCAGCAGGGGCTTTAATCAACCAGCCTGAAAACGACAGAACAATTGTGAACATGTCGCAAGAAGGATATCAGTCACTAGCAATGCAAACCCCTGCAGACAACATGAGGTTAGTTAGTAAATTTTATGATTATGTTAAAAGTGTACTGTAACAGTGTGTCAGTATTTAACAGGTGCGGCTCGCTTCACGTTACGAGTTAAAATATATCACGTTTAGTGTCAATAATGTCAGCGAGGTCAAGTTTCTCAAGTAACTCACAACTATATATTGCCCGTGAAGCTCAATATAGAGAACTGAAACTGTGAAATACCTTAATTCCATTAACTGGCTATTGTTTTAGCCAGGAGTGTTAAATTGGCTACATTTTGACAGGTGTGTTGGTTGTTCTTCGTCAGCTAACTTAGATGAATTATCGTTGAATGAAATGTTACTGAACTGGGTCTTAATGATATTGTGTTTTGTCTGTCACCTAAAATACGCCTTCGTCGTTTTCATATTACCAATGTTCAAAATGAATACTCGTAAGTTATCCTACAGAGACCCTCTGTTAGCTTCAGAGAAAATGGAGAGACCTTTTAAAAAACGGACACAAGCTAACGGCGTCAACGTCAGTTAACGCTAGCCACCGTCTCTCTCATTAGCTTAGCCTGCTAACACGACGTTATAGCATCTTACGTTTGGTGGACGAAACTCCCTTTTCATTAGTGTCACCACGTACATATTGTTAATTCTCGAGCTAATTGTGGAGACAAATTCTGCGAATGTGTAGCTTGTGTTGGATCAATTGTCTTATCATGCAGCGTAGCAAATACAGCGTTAGCTTGGATGTGGCGGCTAGCCAACGATACAGTTGCGACGAGCTGTCACTGTGGCTGAGAGTTAAAGTGATGCTGCTGCAGGCAAAGCTTGATATTTTGATCCAATAACAATGAATAAACCAATGTGATGGTTCAGAAGAAGCCAGCAAATTCTTATGTCGACCTCAAAGTTGTACCTAATGTCATATGTAATGTGTCTTTGTGGATCATTTGAATTGCAAAGCTGCAAAAACTTCATATTTATGTGAAAACAGTCTTATGCAGTAAGTCCAGCCTTTGCAGATCATAGCATGACTTGTTTTTTGTTTTAACTTTCCTCTCCCCCTGTCTTTGATGGTTTATATCCTCTGTCTTTGTAGGTTAGTTGTTAGTTCCTCCCTTTTTTATTGGAAAAAGGCATTTCCTTTATTGAATGACGGCAACTGGATGTAATTAGAGTTTGAGCAGTGGGTTCCTGAAAATGTGAGACATACTTTCGTAGAAATTGGGACCAGTTTGACTGTCTACCATGAAGCATTCTCCCCCAGACCTCAGTTAACATCAGCTTCATAGTGTGCAAGTGCAGGATCCTGCCTGAGAGCCGGGGCAGAGGCATATCTGTGATTAGTTAAGTGCAAGAATCTCATTTCATATGCAGTCTAATAAAATTGAATGGTGGATGCACTTTAATAATAACCTGTCTATCAGACAACATTGTAAATCAATGTCGTTATGATTCATATCCCAGTTACCCCGACACAGCTCTTGCTGTTGTAGTTCGTACATTTAAAAAAAAAAAAATGCTCATGGCCTTCACATGTGAGCCCTGTTTTAAAAAATAAGATTGTTGTAAAATATGGAAAACTGCATATAATAAATGTGTTAAAAAAGGCTGTGCCTCTTGAGCATTTCTCAGCTTCAGTGGGACAGACTTCAGCCCTTGTAAAACACCTGACTGTGACAAAGCTCAATATTGAGACTGGACTTTGGTAAATCTAAACATAATATGTGCAGCCTAGATGTCTTTGCAGCAAACAGAAAAACAGTTTATACACAGTATAGTGAAATCTAGCCCTGTATTTAATAATCCAAACTTTTTGGGGAGATGGTCAGAAAGACTCAATTCTGTTTTATGTTGTTGTTTATTGTCAGGTTGTATTGACTATATTTTACTAAAAGATGTGGGCAACGTTAGGTCTACCTCCATTTATCCAACACTAGTCATTTCCAAATGTATTGATGGCTGATTTATTGGATTGTTTTACATTGTACAAGAGGTGTTTATTCTTCTGGTCACTGAGTAAAGGCTTTGGTTGGATATTGTGACAGTTTGATTAGGTAACAGTTACTTCAATTGTCTGTTCATCTGTTGATTACTTTCTGGATTGATCAATTAGTTATTTGGTCAATAGAATTATGAAAAATGTTGATTAGTTTTCCCCAAAGCCCAAGATAGCACCCTTAAATGTGTTGTTTTGTCCACAAACAAAAGATAATCAATTTGTTGTCAAAGAGAAGTAAAGAAACCAAAAAATATTCACATATATAATGCTGCAGTCAGCTTCCAGCTTTACTCCAACCGATCAATCACTTATCAAAATTGTTGACGATTAATTTAATCGTTGACTTATCGACGATCAAACTATTTTTAGTGTTCTATATGTGTATAATAAAATGCAAATACCTGATGAAAAAGATGAATTATTTGGCCTGTAAATACTACCCCCCATAAAAATACAAGTGTTGACATATTATTATTACATACATTATTTTGCAGGTTCTAGCATTCATTATTTCTGTTCCATAAACGTTCCTGATATCCAGCTCAGAGCTCAGATAAGTTGGCCCCTGGTTAACTGTGCGTATGCTTATTTTAATACACACAGTTTGAATGCAAATGAGTCACAGAGGCCCAGCCCCGGGAAGACGCCCATACAGATCCTGCATGAATATGGCACCAAAACTGGCAACCTGCCTGTGTATATGATGGAGAAGGCTGAAGGAGAGGCTCACCAGCCCAGCTTCGTCTTCAGTGTGAAAGTCGGAGATGTGAGCTGCACAGGTGAGTTACAGTCCCACTGCTGCTCTGTTGATAGCTGCCTCTCTCTGGATTAAGCCTTGCGTTTGAGTTACAAAATATCTTTAGTTTTTTAATATAAAATTGTAATTTATCAGATACTTTGTAATGTTGTCTGTGTGATTGTGATTGTTGTTTTGTTCCAGGTCAAGGTCCCAGTAAAAAGGCTGCTAAACATCTGGCTGCAGAGGCTGCCCTCAATATTCTGCACATAGACGCTGGAACAGTGTGAGTAGAGCTGGAATGATTCTGAAAATAAAATTAATCAGCAACAATTATTATAATTGCAGAGGCCAAGAATGACTGTGCTTGTAATTATGTTGTATTTTGTTTGTTTTTAATTAGGCCCTTTTTTGAGATTGCAAGAGTGATAAAATAAGCTTTCTGAGATAATGAGGGGAAAACAAATGGTTGTTTCATCTTTTTAATCATGTTCATTAGAGATCTGCAGCGCCATTCTAGCATGTAAAGATAGCGTCTTGATAACTGTAGCAATTGATGACAGACAAAAATAACACATCTGCTTTAAGTAGACTCCGGAGTGTCAGTCTATCACTTATAACAATCAGCCATAATGTAAATACCCCAAATATCAAATCTCTTGGTAAAATGTTCTTACAAAAGAAATGGCAAAAGTTGACAAGATTTGCTTTGAAACTCCCAAACTCACCCCTCAGAGGAGTGAGCATGTGTCAAGGTCCACTCATATCAATCTAATGAAACAGCCGTCTCAGCCTCTCTGTATATGTGTAAAAGTTGTTTTTTTAAAAACATGCCTAAAATGGTTCCTAAATGTCGTCGTGTTGTTCCATAAAACTGCAAAGTGGCAGTGAATTGTGCACACCTGTGTAATAATCATGTTTTTACTCGGCATCGTGATAAAATACACCTGGCAGGTGGATGGATTATCTGGGCAATAGAGAAGTGAGAGTGTGAATTACAGAGTCTCTAATCGTGTGCTTCATCTTATTAGAAAGTAAGCAAGAACAAAAGTGTTGCATTTTAACCGAAAAGAAAACTAAGAATTTGAACGAATCATCCTGGGCTTCAGTAAACTGATATATCTGAGATAATTAATCGAGTAAACAATCAGCAGGTGACTCTGTAATGACAGTCATTGTTAGCTGCAGCCCTGAATTGACTTTGCCGTAAACCTTGTCCTGTGTTTGCATATTCAAAGTGCTGAAGTACACCAGTACGTACCTCAAACTGGTTAACTGGTAGCAACCGTTGATCTGTTGCAGCTGTGGTAACTGCTATGATGTAATTACCAACAGGAATGTGCCTGTGAAGTCTGAGAGAGCTGAGAGTAACGGAGACGCTGCAGAAACAAACAACCATCCCAACTCGGTGGGGATACTGCAGGTGTGTGAATCACGGCTGTGCTGGTTTATGTTTTCTGTTTTGTGTGTGTGTGTGTGTGTGCGTCTGTCATGCCTGTGGTTGTAAATGATCAGATTCATGTGTGCTCACGTGAAGATTGTCTCCCCAAAAATGTTTTTACCTCCAGAGATTAAAAACTGTGTCTGCTTACTGAGCTGTAATTAAGACTGACACAACGCAATAGCAACATGAACTGTATTATATGACAATAATTGTCCTGAAATAAGAAAATACTGTTCTCCTGTCCTCATTGCTTTCTTGTATTTGCCCTGTGATTTCAGGAGTTGGCATTGCAGAGAGGATGGCGTCTTCCTGAATACTCAGTTTTACTGGAGGCCGGTCCACCACACAGGAGAGAATTCACCGTTACTTGTCGAATGGAGTCCCTGTCAGAGAAGGGTGCGTGAGTTTTTTGTGAAATTTGCGTAAGGGACCGCAGTTTAGCGTTGTCTGTCCTGTTCTCATTCTCCGTGTGATGTTTTCACAGCTGTAGGAAATTCAAAAAAGGCAGCAAAAAAGGCAGCTGCAGAGAAAATGGTGGTCAAGCTCCAGAGTCTCTCAGGCTGTTCTGAAATCACATGGGTACGTCAGAAACTTCTCACCTGTGGGAAGTGACCACTGGAGACAGCTACAGCATTTCATCTAAAGTCTTTAATTTGCGTCAGTTTTCTGTGTTGCATCCTATTTTTATTTTTTTTACTTTCTAGACTCCTAAACCAAGTGTACGGTTTGAGAACTTGAGGAACTCGTCATCAGAGAAGATTTCTTTGCTGAGAAGAACCCCGCTGAGCATTCCCAACACAGACTACATTCAGATGATGTTGGAGCTGTCCAAGGAGCAGGGCTTTGAGGTCACATACTTCAACATTGGTGAGAAAGCACACACACCACATCAGCTGCTAACACACCGGGTGCTTTCCATTCAGCTTTTGTGGCTCCTTACCTCCTCACCATTATAGCTAAGGCATAAATAAAACTAAAAGTACAGTAAACGTGCGTTCCCACTCCTGGAACTTTCCCCAGGGACACGGATCATTTGGAAGAACTTAGTTTGTTTCTGTCACAGGAACCAGGATGTGAATTATATAATTTCCAAAGACATTATTCGCCTCCACATAAGTTGATTTCCAAGCTGAAGGACGCATAATTGGCTCTATGGAAAGGACCCACAGGGAACGCTGCATTTTTTTTTTTTTGCAGCTCGTGTCATGTTTTGATGTGCGTTGCTCTGTCCTACAGACGAGCTGACAGTGAACGGTCAGTACCAGTGCCTGGCGGAGCTGTCCACCTCCCCGGTCACCGTGTGTCACGGAACAGGCATTTCCTGTAGCAACGCTCACAACGACGCTGCACACAGCGCCCTCCAGTACATCAAGATCATGGCCTCCATCAAGTAAAACCCATCACAGCCAGCAGTCGCCTCACCTCTATCGTCACATACATCAGCAGTCATGATGAAGCTGTAGATTGTTCTTCCTTTTAGTCTTCCTGCTCATGGATGACATGAAGTTAAGGTATATTTTTATAATTCCATATATCACAAAGCAAGATCACACTGACTTTGACTCGGGCAACTTTAGACAGTATTTGTGAGAAGACAACCTCAATGTTTAGAATCTAATCTAATTATGTCTTTTAGGTTGTGCCATCATGTGTTACGTCAACATATTTAAGCAAATGTACATGTGTAAATGAAATAGGAACAGTAGGAAGCGCTTCCTCGTGCCATTTTTTTTTACATGTATGGTTTGAAGTACTGGCAGGCTTTATTTTTGTCCTTTTTTTTCAGTGTGCTCAGTGGAACATTTTTGCCTGTTTTTTTTTTTCCAATTGTCTTAATTTAATTTTTTTATTCAACATAGTTTATCCCTGTAGGGTCATATTGAGCTGCATGTTGTTTGTGCACAGCCAAAAGAAGATCTTAAACTTTTAAATTGCTTGAGAGATACCTGCCTCTCTGTGAACAAAATGAAATGAAATTGAAAAAGAGATTATTTTTACTATTTATTTTTTCCTTCTTCCACTCCTCCATCTGTCAGTATGCAATCTGCAGCACAAAAACTGCTGTCTTTATATGGTTGACTCTGTTTCTTTGTAGATATGATGTGTGTCTTTATATTCTTATTTTGCTGGTTTGTTAGGTGTGCGTGTGTGTGTGTGTGTGTGTGTGCGTGCGTGCGTGTGACAACATGAAATAAACTCTAAATGTTAACGAGTGTTGGTTTCTCTTGATGGTCACACAATAGAGATCGCTGCAGTGCTTGCAGAGACGTGTTCAAGTGTTATTGACTGAATCCTCTCTCGTGGGAGATGACCAATTGACGGCCATCCGTTTTTGAGGCTGCACATCCTGCTGTATTTGCCACAAAGGCAATTTACATCAGGGCCCGTGCACTGCTCCGTTCACTCTTGATTTGTGTGGGGAGAGAGGGAAAAGTAAGCACATGTTGATCGTACAAAAGGACGTTCAAAGGGGATGAACGACTTGAGATGAAATGTCTTATTGAGTGTTTTCTGACCATTATTGTCAGCAGTTTAAATCAGGATCATGTTATTTAAATAAACAACAGGCCCTGTAGTTGTGGTTTGAATTAGACAAGATACATTTGTACTCGGTATAATAACATTTTCTTTATTTTAAGTCATATTATAGTATAGTATAGTATAGTATAGTATAGTATAGTATAGTATAGTATAGTTTATGAGTTGAACCCACATTTATGTTACATGAGTGGTGAAGGTTCACATCAGTCAAAAATTACTCAGACATTTATACAGCTACACAGTTGCCGCTCTATGCTGACAGTGACAAACTTGCAGTAAGTCGTGTTTGGCGATATGTAACCGATAATATTAGGTAAAGTCCAAAGTAACCCTTTAGTCGTTTATACATTAATGATCATTTTAATGATTTAATTTATGACTAAACGAACTAAAGTTGACACGATGAAACCCGGCATTGACAACTGTAAAAGGATTTTACGGCCTCGTCTTTCTGTACAAAGAACACACACTCGCCATCGGTTGAGTTTTACAGTTTTATTAGAACAAGCACTATGTAGCAGCAGTGTACAGTGTTCATGGAAAGATATGTACTTTGTTAAAATTGCACTTTAGAAGGTACCCATCGGGAAATCGATTTGAAAGAAACAGAGCTGACACAGTGCTTCGTGATACATGTCAGTCCGAAAAAAGAAAAAAAAACACACATGAGAGGCCAATTGAGGAAAAAAAAAACCACTTCTTTTTTTTTTAACTTCTTTTTTTTCATAAGGCATCTGCAACATTCATTGGCAGGCTAAGTTGTCTAGACATGCAGGTAGAACGATGGATGAAGAAAGCATGAGGAGGTTTTCATGAGTATTTTTTATTATTTTTTTTTCACTACGGTCTCGACTCTAACACAACACAAAGCTTCGCCCCTGCCTCCTCGCACAACCGCTGCGATTCAGTCGCCGATGTAGGAGGGAAAAAAAAGAATCGGCTTCTGCAGTAGTGACACTTTCTAAAAGTGCTGTATTTACAGTGATCACCAGAGATGTATTGGTTACATGTGGGAGTAGCAGAGCAGTGCAGAGTAGTTATTTAGAACACTGCAAGCATTTTACAGTCAAACAAACCTTTTTTCTCTCCTAATGTCAAAGAGGATCTCCAAGACATCTGGACCTAAACGCTGTCTATGGATATAATCGATCATCTGTAGGCAGGTGGGGACCAGATAATGTGCAGAGTTGTTTATGGCATACCTTCTTGGCATGGGGATTTCTTCTCAGTAGTGTGTTGGTGAGGCATTAATAAAATGCGTTAAGGCACAGCAAGTGAAACTGACGAGTTGTAGCATTGAGTTTGTAATTTGGGGGGTTTAAAATTAAAAGCACATTAAAAAATAAGGATATGGATGCAAAGCAGTACTACCTTTTTGGTTTTTCATCTACAGTACCATATGAACAGTGCACACAATGGATTTGCTTCACATAGTTTTCACTCTACATATTTATATTCCCTCTTTTGCTCCTGCAGTCCCGAGCAGAGCTGCAACTAAAGTCAGTTAATGAAACTGTTTTCATTAATTGATTCGGTCATTCTTCAAGCATTAAATATGTTATTTTAGGACGTCACTTTGGGCTCCGGCAAGTTGCGAGTAGTATTTTTTAATTTTAAAAAACAAAAAATTTCACACCTTCTTGACTAAATGATTGCTCAATTAATCATTTCAGTCATTTTTCCAAGCGGAACATGTCAAACATTTGCTGGTTCCTGCTTCTTGAATGTAAAGATCTGCTGCTGACGGTCAAGAGTGGGGTTTCAGACTGTGGGTCGGAAAAATAAAGCAATTCTGAAGATGACTCTTTGGGCTGAGGAAAACTGTGTTGAGTATTTATGTATTTATCATTTTTACATTGTATAAACTAATTGAACTAATCAATTAATGGTCAAAAAAATCCTTAGTTGCAGCCCTAGTCCCGAATAAGGGGACTCAAGGTGTGACAGTGTGTGAGTACTTGTCTGGGTGTGTGTGTGTTTGGGGTTGACCTCAGTCAGAAGCCCTGTGTTATATTATTTTCTCACTCTGTAACACAAGAGGGGGACACTAGTTAAAACATTAAAGCTAATCTGCTTTGCAATAAAACACACAAACTGCAAATAAGTGACTGGTGCTTTGCGAGAAGCCCAGATCATAGCAGTAAAGTCTCCGGGGAATCAGACACATTGATTAAAATACCATCTTTGATCCGTGATCAGTGTAATTGTTAACGCACAGACTTGTTAGGATTCAACATCTAAAACATATCAAGAAAAAACGAGCAGATTTCAGACTTCAGTATCCTGAAACTGCACTTTCACAGGCTGACCTGTAAGTGGCTCCAGTGTTTCATAATGGGGCTGATTCAATGCTGCTGGCTGATGGAGAAAATGGAAAAGACATTTATATAGTAACACATATTAACCGTTATCTAGTTGCTTATTATCATGTATATTAGTAGAATTTCAGGTCTTTAATAGTCATTATAAAGCATTTATCATTTGCCTTATTCTGCATGACAATATTCTACAACTAATGGTTCATTAACTAAGAGTGTTACCTCAATAACCTAATTTCTACTGAGCAAGCCAAGAAAGTTGTTGTACATGAATTACAATCTCAATATGCTTTGCTCAATACATCTGCAACAAATTACTACCAGCAATGAGTAGTAATTAGGATAAGGATAAGTGCTTTATAATGATTAATAAACATCCAATATGCGACTAAGATGCATCAAGTTAATGGCTGATAAAGGTTCACAGGTGTTTGTAAACATTAGGACAAAATGGTGTGTATTTTTGAGTTATTCTGAGGGGAGGAGAATACAGAACTACATGTGATGAACATTTTTCCAAAGAAAAGTTACATAGTGCACCTTTTCCATGGAATGTGACCAGGAAAAGTTGATTTTTTAATCATAATTATAATTGATTCATAATTCCTAAAGAAAAAAATACCAAACAGTGGCCTGTAGTGAAAAAAAAAAGCTTTTACTTTATTTAGTTTTCTGGCATTTTATATTTACTTTTTGGGTTTTTAGAACTGGGATGTAAATTTAAGATATCTCTCCGAGCTTTGGTGAACTTTGATGGACACAGCAAAAATGTGTTTATCATTATTTTTGATGCAATGTGTAATAACTGGCCACCTCTTAGACTCAGCATATCACGGGATTAACCGCTAACGGCCGCTAACTGTAACTGCCGTTAGCTAGTTACCTCAGTTAGCCGTGCAGTAAGTGGTCTGGACTGGCAGATCAGAGTGGTTTTGTGTGACTTTAGTAGACATCTCAGCAACTCAGCACAGACGTCCGTCATGACGTTAAAACTATTACCTCCTCCACAATTCTTACATATGTCACCTTCAGCGTACACACTGGCTGGGCGTAGATGGAAATATGTGACTGTGTTTCTCACGTTTCACCGTCACATGTTACTTATAAAGCTCAGAGGACTTCACAGTCTCTACAACCTATTCCACCATCTTTTCTTAGACCTTTGATCCACATGAATGTTTGATGTTTGAGTCCATAACTGCAGCGAGACCCAGAGGTCCATCTGCACCACATTCCGAGAGGGAGTCTGAACGTGTGCCCACTATATATGGAGGGAGTTATGCGCGTATTTATGTAACCATGTGATTCAGAGGAGTCGGTCTCATGTAACTATGTTTAAAATTAGACGGTGGGAAGAGGGGGAGGGCCGGTGAGGTCGTCCCTCTATTTACACAAAATCCCGCTGTGAGGAGAAACTGGACTCCATGACAGATCCATGTTGATGGTTCACAAATGGAAAACCTCTGTAAAGGTTGTGGGTGTGTCCCGCGTCACATGTCCACAACATCAGAGTAGGATTTACAGTTGAATCTCCTTCCGCCACGTGACGAGCTGCGGGAAGATCCTCATTAAATATTCCATCTACGCTCGCCGCACTTCCTCTGCTGCGATGCGTTTTCTTTTTTTCTTTTTTTTTAAATGAGTTGTTTCCCGAGAGAGAGTACTGCTATCACACAGATTCAACAGTAATAAAAGGCAAAAAATAAATAAAATCTGCCAATTCACATAATGCTATTTCGCTAAATTCTGAGTCCAAGATATTTTATAAAAATACCTCTTTTTTTTCTACAATAATTGATGATATAGTAAATACGGCTTAATGCCAGTGAAAGCTGCTCTCTACACATGCATTGTATTGTATGTAATCAAAAGGACTACTTCATAGACTAGTCTAACCCAAACTGCTTCAAAGAAAGAGCGCTGAATCGTGTGTATGGGTGTCTTTTTAAGGCAAGGACATACTCAGAAGTCAAAGGGGCGGAGGAAAGATCTACATAGGAGTGGTACGACTGTTGCCCTGACAACCCAGCTTCGACAAGCACAATGGAGGTGATCCTACGGGATGTTTCCATGGATGGGTGACCGCGCGGCGGTGCCACAGAAACCTTGACGGGGGTTGCCGGGCGTCGGGCCATCCCTCAGCTCTGCAGTCCATGCACACGGATGTTTATCATTAACATGTTTCTCTTGAACACCTCATGGTGCATAGGTAACAGCCGTTCTTGTCTGTGATGACAATGTGACGGACGTGTCGGTTCCGTGTGCTACCACAGGCTCACTGTATACTCCATGTTGATGAAGCCGGGGTTTTTGCGGAGCTCCCAGTACGTGTTGTTGGAGACCCACCGCTCCCTGTGATTGGCATCAACCACTTTCCTGGAAGACAAGAGAGAGAAGTGAACAGTGGGAGTGATAAAAACCTGAGAGCAATGAAGGGGAAATGTCATTCGCAAAGAAACCGGGGAGACATGATCGGACGGATTAGATCTCAGCTCGTGTCAGGTGTGTTAACGAGGAATTTACAAAAACTGAATGAGCACTGACAAGTTGAGGGTGGAGATCATAGCTGAGGCTGTCAGCCATGATTTCCTTGATGTTTACACGGTAATATATAATTTAATTTTCACTAATTATCTGAGTGTGATCATTTTCATCTCTGTTTGGATGGATAACTAATTACCCTAGATATGATTTTTTTTTCATTTCATGTGATTGTTCCTGCAACTGTTTCACTGTGTCCTTATAATATGAGGTCAACACCGGCTAACATGTGGGACACTTTGCATTTACAGTAGGTTTTAATGAAACCTGTTATAATGATTTTAGGCTTAAGGAACAGGAAACTCACTGCATCATTGAAACACAGTGACACTGTACTATATAAAAAAAAAAGTAGGTTTTTTTGGGGGGGTATTTCCCCCTCGACATGTGAGTTCACCCAGGTGTCGGGTTTCCGTCACTGCTGACTGGAGCTGGAGTTGATTAATACCTGTTACTGCTGCAGAGTGACCTGGGAATGTATGCTGACTGTACCCTTACTGACTGAGGACAAAAGTACTTGCATGGAAATGAATGAATGAGGGCACATGTTCATCCATCTATGATTGAAAGTGTAGAAATCTGTCATGATTTGGGTTTTTGGTTCTTCATTTCCTGTTTTGTTACTGTGTCAGAGTAAATCGCCACATGTCATGTTTTACTTTCCACTTCCTGTCCTGTGTGCACCTGTGTTCCTCATAGTTCTTTTAGTTTTGTATTTCTCTTTAGTTTTTCAGCCTTTTTTCCCCTCAGCTTTGTTGTCTGCCTCTGATTTTTGGGACTATAGCTTCAGATCATTGAAGCTGTTTTTCTAGCTGCCTGTCTCTATGTGTCTTGCTTTTTATAATCCACAACAAAACCAGGCTCGTGCATTTGTGCCCAGTTTCACAACGGTTGACATTGATTAACCAGAACCGTGGTTGTCTGCGAAGCTTCATAAATGGGATACAAAGAATGTGTATACATAGAATTAGAAATATATTCCATAACAAGTATTTAATGGACATCTAATGTTTTCAAAGCCATGAATGTCTTCATCACAGTCAAACAATAAAAAGAGTTGGATGCTCTTAAATAGCTTCCCATAATTAGGACATAATCTGGAAAAAAAGTCTTTGAATTAAGTTTGTTATTTGTGAAGACATTCCTGATACTCGAATGTCCCAGGACGGGCTGTCAGCTCCATGTGAAATGTCGGAAACGGTCCCTCACATCATCCCTTCACATATTTCTGTCTGGGTTTAAGGTCTCTGTGCTTACTTGAAGAAGCACGGCTCCTGTTTGGCGTCGTTCTCCTCTCTCCACTTCCTCCTGGTTCTCTGCAGGTCCTCGATACGCTGCTTCTCTGAGGAGGCCATCTCCAGGTTCCCCTCCTCCAGATACCTGTGTGACCCAAACATTACTTTTCAGTAAATCGGATGATCATGCAAAGCAGAGCAAAAGCACCAGCATCTTATTTGTGGGAACTCAGCCGCCGATTTGATACCATACCTTTGATCGGGCCTGAATCGGGCATCTGTACGCGGCAGAACATCTTTCAACTCGGGGCAGAGTTCATTCAGTTCTATGGCAAACCTGGTGAAGCCGTAGTACAGCTCGTAGTCTGTGGGCATGGAGCCTGACGAGGAGAGGAAACAACACAAACAAAAACCTCAAATCTCAAATAAATTCATGAATATTGTTAAGTTCGCAAATCTATTGTCTATTTACACTGACAATCATCCGCAAAGTCCCTTGAAAACCTCCTCAGGACATTAAGTGACTGGTAACAGCCATTTTAAGTCTTGTGTGAAGTCCAGCTGTGGCCCAGCGCTCACCTGGCCTCCAGACACATTTGGCAGAAGGTGGGACACCGCAGTAAAGACCCTCGTGCCATTTTCCAAACAGCCTGTGGATCACTTTCCCCTCTTGATCCATCACAAATCCTTGAACCTCATTCACATTAGAGCTCCAGTAGTTTCCCTGAGAGACAAATAACACAACCTTAGCCTCCCTGGACAACAAGTAAGAAGCAGTCATAGTGAATAGGTGAATCTTCTTCACGCGGATTTCAGAAGGTGTTTACCTTGACAAAGGTAAGTTTGCAGAGGCAGGCGCTGCTCTTTGTGTTTCTGATGGTGATCTCCCCGTAGTGTTCGATCCACCGTCGTCCACTGAGGATGTTGTGTACACAGGTGGTGACTTTGTTCCATTCATAGTGATCTCCAAACCTACAAATACACAACAAAACCGCCGATCAGCGTGATGTGCAGCCAGAACGACATTAGTCCGAATGATTAAGGCGTGTGATGCATGTGCAGCGATATATTCCTTTTCTGTCATCTGTGACGTCTTAATCTGTTTATTTGTTACATAATACATTCAGTGTATTTTCAACAGGAAAAAAAATCTTGATCTAGTTTGATCCTGCAGCTTATTCAACAGCCCCAGAATTTCAGCACTACGGTCTGAATGATTTTGTGTGATAAAAATAGCGCTGCACTCCTCCCCAAATCTCTCTATCGAGGCTGTTAATGGAGGACTGGAACTCCTTATAGATTCATCTGGCCCACATGAGCGCGTGGACGGGTTACACATTTGCAACCCGTCACATTATCATCTTAAAAATCTCTTTCCTTTGTTGTTTTATCATCTGTTATCGTTTACTCTCTGAGTATTCTTTCTTTTATAAAAATGCTTCCAGTTGTTGTCATATTGTTGGATTCTATTGTTGTTACTACTGTGAAGCACTTAGTAACTACGTTTTGAAAAGTACTATACAGATAAATATTATTTAAACTGACTGAGCAGGCGAGGCCTTGACGTCTTTATATAGGGCATAAAGACATAATACTTTTTTTTAATATGGTATTTGTTTATTAAAGCATTAAATCAAATACTGATGAAGATTAAAAGTTTAAGTGACATTTTAAGTAAATATTTAATATCAAGAAACCGATACCTCAGAATTACCAAGTTGACTATTAAAGTTCCATGAGCTATAAAGTTTTTGACAACTTAAAATTATTAATTGTTTGGTTTCCTCATTTTTTTAAGTAAGTATTTTACAGTGTTTATATATCTAAGCATTCAGATCTAAGCATCAAAATATACTAAAAGGTATTTATGCAGTGTGTCACAATTCAGAGTGTTACAGTATGTTTATCATATACAGTATATTATTGCCAGCATTAATGTTTCTTTTGTTATGTTTTGTTTACAACTGCGCTATTTTGTTTTTACATAAACTGATCATATCTTTTACATAATGATATATCTGCAAAGTAAACAGTTACTTAAGTTAACAAGCGAATGCAGTGGAGTCAAAAAATAAAATATTTCCCTTTGAAATGTGGAATGTGTGAAATGGAATGGTGATATATTAAGCAGCATAAAAAAGATCATCTCAAGTAAAGCAAAAATACATCACAATTATACTTCAGTGCTGTACAGTACTTGAGTGAATGTTTTTATGCTGCCATCCATTGCAAGTTGGAAGTGGATGTTGCTCAGCTGGTACTCCTGACCTCCAATGGTCATGTGTCCCAGTACATTTGCTTAGGAAAACATGGACATGGAAAACATGTTTGTACAGAAAGTCTGTGAACTTCAAAAGAGGCTACAGCAGCTGGGTTGAAAGATCAGGGCACTGAAAAAGAGACGGGGAGAGAAGGCGCGTACTGCGTGCACGCAAAGAGTTCTATCAAGCACAACTCAACTGAAATGAATTTAAATGTCAACTACAAAGTTACTGCGTGTTTCACAACATAAACACGAGGCTACATATAATAAAAGGTGATAGGTGAAGGTAAAAGGTAATGGTTCATGTGATGTCAGGTGTGTGCGTGTCAGACTTTTGGCCATTCCATTGCAGTTTTCTGTGTCGGAGGTTGTTTTTTACAATGCAGTACAATGGATTGCAGCATCAGTTACATTCCATCACTGTAGGCTCCTGAATATCAGCCACACCACCTGCCAGCTGAGATGATTTAATGATCTGACTGTAAGTGATGAAATATGTGGCATTAGGTGTAATCATCAAAGTTACCTGGGAATCGTGAGATTCACAGTCCCGATTGGTAAAATCTCCATCGACTTTCCCCAGAATTTGTTTTTCCATCTCACATCTGAGGAGCAAATCAGTGAAAAACATCAGAAATGAGAAACAACCTACAGACCAATCAAATATTTCCATTCCGTCTCAAAATGTAAGAAATAAATCACAATAAAAAATTCTGCTGGGTATTAAAGATGCTGAACGAGACAGGCAGCCTCCTCTGCTCATGAGGTGAAGCCCTCACTAATTAGGGATGTTACCCACCTTGCCAGAAGGTGAAGTTCTTAGACTCACAGTGGCAGGCGGAGACGGGAGGGTGGTGGCTCACCTGTGAGACGAGATCAAACGGAAACAGTGTGACAGCTGCTGTTGATGAGATTCTACATCATCACCGTGTCTCTGTCAGTCTTTAGACAGAGGACACCCGATGGACTTAAAGACATGCAGCCAGTGACTTTATTGTAGAGTTCAAACAATGACTTGATTAACTGATTAGTTGATTGGCAGAAAATGTATATATCTTAATCATTTAAACAATTTTTCAAGCTTAATTTAAGATGATTTTCAAGTTCCAGCACCTCTGAATGTCTTATATGAGAGTAACTATTACATAAAAAACTACATTATCAAGTTGTCTGATGCTATAGTCAAACTCAGTTTACTGATAGATTCAGAGATTGCTTTGCTGTGTATAAGTCAGACAGACTTTACCTGCTCCGAGAAAAAACAGAAGCCCTTGTCTTCCCGAATACATTCATAAGTCTCTCCGAGTAGCGGGTTGAATGGCTTACTTCCTGCTCTGTAGTAAGTGGATGAGTAGCCTGAGACGGCAAAAGCAGCGACGAGAACCTGTCAGAGAGTCACACAAACACAGCCAACACAAACACATCGGAGCGGATTAGCCGGTTCATATTAGCAGGCTTTGTCACGAATAACCAGAGCATTAGCATGCAGCGGGCACTGTCAAAAGGACAGAAGACAGATAAAAATAGGAGGATCCAAGGTCGGCGGCTGCACCGGAGCATACCACTGCCTCGCAGACATGACTGAGTGGGGCTATTTACGTAGGCAATGTCACCTCCTATATAAACAAACACAGGTGGAACAGACACAGAAATACAGCGGGGATTTAAAACCAGCAGGATTCAACATCCAGCATATAAAAAAAACAAAAAAAAAAATCGCTTCATGAACAGCAACAAAGCGTCGGTATGTCTTTAGATGTAACCTGATGAGCATGTGATGTGACAGAGTGACGGCTTCTTTACCATGCGTTCAAAGGGATCCTCGGTCTCAGCGGCCTTGTCCAGCAGCTCGCTGTACTCCAGCTCCTCACACATGCGCTGCAGGGTGTTGAGGGGCTCGTTGAGCTCCACCGGCATGGACACTTTGGACAGATCCTTGCCAATGTTGTTTCTCAGGATGTTCCAGAGGTTGATGTTGCTGGTGTCAGGACACGGCGCCGGCAGGCAGGTGCGTCGCCCGTTACGGAAGGCACAGCCAGCAAAGTCTCCGTTGGCCACTGGGAAGAGAATAACACCTCATCAACCATCCACACCGCGTTATCTGTGGCAGTCGCTGCTCTCCTTGTTCTTAACAGTATAATCTGGCTGCTCACAGCTCTGTTTCGTTTTTTAATTAACTCACTTTTCAGTGATTTCATTTATGTCACTTCACTCTTTATTACTCTTTAGTTTTTATTGCTTTTAATCTATTTTTATTCTCTTTGTGTTTTTTAATATGTTCTATTTTCATTGTAAAGTATTATGCAAATGTGTTTTGAAAGGCTCTTTGTGAATTGTTTTATATCAACACAATAATAATCATCTTAATTCCTAAAGCTCTTTAAAAGTCCAGGTATCAGGCTGCTTCACACAACATAAATCACAAAATTATGAAATCGAATCAAATGTGGAAACTTTTGTGAAATGATATGGAAGCTGCAACAATGAGAAGATTAAGTGATTAGTTGATTGACAAGAAAATGAATCTACAACTATTCTGAACATCTATAATGTGTTACAAAAAGGTTGTCTTTGTTTTTATAAATATATGGACGGTTTTCTATAAAACTGATCAATTAATCAATAAAAAAACCTTACTTGCAGCCTTAAATAATAGACATAGACTAGAAAAAAACATTCTAAAAATACAAATAATATCAGATAAAAGAAATAGAAGGGCAAGTCAAGTGAATTTAAGTCAAATCAAGATAAGAACTTTGTTCTTTGGTTCAGACTTGTCCTTCAATCCCCCCTGACACTCTGTCCCCTCTGGTTATTAGCCTGGTGTCTGTGGAGCAGATAAAAAAAACTCATGCAGGCTCTGATAGGATGAAAGGTATCAATGAGATTTTTAAAAAGATCCCAAAATATTACGACAGTCAGTCTAAGGAGGTTAAAACAGGTGAGATGTAGTCATGTTCATAGTTTTCATTAGAAACCTGGCCTGGATCATTTTAGCGTTTCATCTTTGGGTCATTTTTGGTCAGTTTGCATAACGTGCGCTGGTGTTGGCTTGGAAATACCAGTGTAAACAAACTGGGATACTGTATTGCTTCAGGTTTAGGGTTCACAATGTCAAATACACTGAAATGACAGCGCGAACGTGAAGCACACATTTTCAGATCTTTCTAACAAGTACTTTTCCTGCCATCTGTAAAGTTGCTGCAAAAGACTTGATGTTTAATCTGAAATTTAAACTTAGACTAGTCAGATCTCCACATCACTATGTCAGCACTGGAGAAAGGTCTGTTTCTCGATCTGTGACAGTTGAAAAAAATGCTCTAGCTTGTTTTCAATGGCAGGCTTTATACCAACAGTCCACATCCAGCAAGTCGGACCACACCTAAGACTACTGGTCTCAAAGTAAGAAAAATCTTAGATAAACAGTCAAATTTTGAGCTCAATTTAATCTATAAAGTTTAGCATTTTACCCCAAAATATTGTGTATATAGGAAGAGCCATTTCAATTCTTCAGTAAACAAATCACATTTTAAATGCTGATGAAATGTGTGGCACTGTCAGTTAGGAACACTAGTTAGTCTGATTTTTACAACAGCTTTTAATTGGGTGAGCTGAACAGCATAGCAAATTATTAAATACTGTTTAATATAAAGTATGTTAATTTTGGAAATTGGAAAATGTTTCTCATACAATGTCAGTATTTAATCACAACGTGTTAGATTGTAATAATACATTTTAAAGGTGCAACATATAACAATTGGACATTGGTTCATACAAATAAATAGGGGACGGCGTATCATCAGAGTAATCGCTAACTGCTGCCAAATATAGCTACTGTTAGCTAGTTAGCTCAGTTAACTGTGCAGCTAGCGCATCAGCTGACTCTGCCTGGACACGGAGCTTGACACATTGGGGGCGTGCCTGTGTTGTTTACTATGAGACTATCACCTCTTGAGGTGTAAACTGGCTAGGGGCTAGCTGGTTAGCATGCTAACTTCAATAAATAACTGCAGCAAATTACAGATCTTTTCTTGCCTTCGACATAACATCTTAACTGTTAATTCTTCACCTTCTTATGTCGATAATTCCTACATCTTGCAACTTTAACCATCTAGTATTCCTGATGCTGACTAGCCAGGGTAGCAAGATTTTACCGCCGCACTCATCGTGCACATCCTTAGTATGCATTTTAGTTACCTTAAAATAATATGAATTCCAAACTCTCAGACAATAGGAGTGTTTTCATCTTTGTATAATATGTTGCCGTGTTGTATGTGACAAAGATGGAGGAGGGAAGTCCAGTCCGTCCCTTCAGACAGCTTTCATAAAGTCTTGGAGAGGCCCTTGGCACGAAGCAACCCTGCAAAGTCAACTGCCTCAACCTAACTGATTAATGAGCTTGCCAGAACCAATGTGCGCCAGTGTGTCTGTGCACGTCTTATAGGAAGCACAGTTGATCCACTGAGTGGGATCCCCTCTTTTATTACATTTTTCCGAATAGGGAACTACAGATGCCTGACTCCAGCTCGTGATGGTGCGGGATTGAACCTACTTTGTCTGGAGACGTTATCAGTCACGCTGGCGTTGTCCTCTGAAATGTTATCGCTCACATCGCTGACATATGACTCATCGTCTGAGCCCTGCGAGAGGAACAGGTACGGAGAGGAGTGAGTCAGTGCAGCGGAATACAACACAATCTCTGACCAGAGCAGCCTCACAGACACACAGACACACACACAGACACACACACACACACACACACACACACACACACAGTGTTACTGCAGTTCGCCAGTGGCTAACAAACTGCAGCAGTCGTCGGCTAACTGTCCTACTGCAGTAATCACAAGACGAGACACTGCAGCATTTTCATACTTTATATATAGCAAACACAATTGGGCCATTGATGGTGCCAAAGAGGAGCATATTGTAGCAACCTGCTGTAACGGCCTCTATAACATCATCCTGCTGCTGGTGGCGATTTGTCCAACATAGGTCTGAATGGGCCTGCCGAAGGAGCTGGAGGATGGGGGGTTGATGAATTTCCTCGGCGAGTAATCCTTCAACACGGCTCAATGCGTGCCTGGGGTGCTTCAATGCTTAATGGCTCTTCAGAGACCACATATATTTGGAGCAGGGTGTTCACGGGAGTTAAAATGGGTACAGACTGCTTTTATAACAAAGCTAGAAGCTACAAATCAAAAGGGAGCCGACAGAAGAGGAGTGTTATGATTCTGAGACACAACCGAGAGATTAATCCTCGGGGGAATGATTTGGGGAAAAAAAGTCCTCCCGTGTGCCTGACTTAGTTTAGGTTAAACACGCTATCTCTGCTTTTCATGCTGCCCTCAATAATTGCAGACTAACTCCAGCTCCACACGCAGCCATGACAGCGACATTTTATCTGGCTTCCCAGCAGCAGGGCTAGTTTAACCCCCTCCCTGTCCTTTGTCAAAGCTGCTTCTCTTCTGTCCACTGTTATACCTCATTCTCAGACGAGCTGGCTGACAGAAGCACTTCCTGGGCGTCAAAGAACTCTGAGACGGACTCCGACATGGAGAGTCGGCTCTCATTAGATGCCTGCTGAGTCAGAGGGATCCCCATCTGTTCCCCGGCCTGCAGGCAAACACACAAGATGATGCAATGGTGACAGGCCGAAGAACCAAAACAGCCTGAACAAACACAAACACCATCAGAAGACAACACAGAGTCCATTTTTGCAGCATGTGTATCCTTGCCGGAGGGCAAGCTCCCATCCGCTTCTAATTAGTCATTTTTTCCATTAACCTTGATGTCAGGTTCTGCATAGAATAATGATCCTTTAAGCTTACCTGCCAGCGCGCACTGGAAACACCATCAATATATATAAGGACAGGAATCAATAATGCAATTGACAAACGCAAGGAGGCAACCACTACAAGTGCCAGGCCAGCCTTGGAAACCTTTCCTGTTTTATCAATGTAAGAGTCAGAAATTAGCTCTGTCAGTGACGGGCCGACCTCATTGACCTACCTCGTCAGGCGTGGAGATGATGTTCACACTGACAACTTGTTCAGTCAGGACTGATTCAGAGTGGATGCGGTTGAGTCGGGTGCGAAGTTCTGCATTTTGGGACAGCGCCTAAATGATAAACATGTGGTATTTTTTTTTACATGAAATTGTATGTTCATATCTAAACAGGATCAACTGTTGACTGCTTCATTTACTGGTTAGATGTTTGCTCCATTTCTGTTTGTTTCTAAACCCCATGCACAGTGACGTCGCTTCATCTACTTTTTTGTAAATATCGTAGACAAAAAACGTGAATTATTTTTCTGCAGTTTCTTCTAGTTGTCATTTTTCGGTTTAGAGTGGACGGGAAGATCTTGTGTTTGATTCATCGGATAAAGATAGATTCAAAGCATGACAAACAGCTGTACATGAAAGGAGGATTGGTTTGAATCTTAATTCTCACAGTATTAGCTGCCGTCACTCATCCTCTCCATGCTCGCAGCAAAGAGATCCCTCACACAATCCCCCTTCCGTGCAAGAATGCAGACATATTTACATCTTTGATGTGTAGTCATGCTTGTGCACCCTTGGCAGCTACAGTGGAGATTTCTGCCTTATTTAAAGGTGTAAAAAGACTTGGTTTATGCCAGACGAGCTGTATGGAGTCACTTTAAGCTTTTTTGGTTGTCTTTATAATGTTTAAAACAAGTCCCCATCGACTTCAGTTGTTTAGGAGAATGCTGCAACGCTGTTTTGCTGTGAAGCTCCAGAAATGTTTTGTGGACTACAAAACTTCATCCGACCATCCGCATGAGGGTGAGCAGATAATGACTGAAATTTCTTTCTTCGGTGAACTTTTCTTTTAGGTCCGATTTTCAGTCTTCTGTAAGTGCTGTTTCTGTCAATTGTTGAAGGAAATATCTGGCTCTTAAATTGCTAAAAGCTTTACTGTTCCTTTAATGATACCCACTGGGAAACATTTGCAGGTAACACAGCAGTACACAGGGAAATAAGCAGGAAATAAGTAGCAGCACCAGAGTCTCAAAAAATAGAGACTATAATTGTCTGATGTTTGGAGCTAGCAGTGGGTTCATCTGAGCTGTTTTTACCTGGAAACAGCAGCCTGCTGCTCATCAAACCAAACAAAAACAAAACGACAAGCTGGAAGATGCAAAAACACTCACTTCATCACTATGAACAACCCCTTATGCATGCAAGCAGTCCACTTTTTTAAAAATATTCCAGTTACCTAAGTGCATGGGGAATAAAATTTAAAAAGGAAAGTGATTCCCCACAGAGATTCAAAGAGTTGGAATCAGCATCTGTTGCTTCAACAACCATGACTCCTGACTCTCAACTTCCCACAGAGCTTTGCTGTAAAAGCCTGACCTCAGGCCTACGACAACATTGTCACACAGGCATCCAATTAGGAACAAAGTGGAGATAAAGCAGCAGAAACATTTCACCGAAATGATGTCAACTGTTAGCAGAGGAAGAGTCCAATTAAATGACTGGAGTAGAGAGACAGCCCCAAGGAGCCGAGTTAATGAACTGCACAATGCATTTCCCTCTCTCACCAATTAATATGGGCGAAGATGATTGAACTTTCACTACTCACTCGCCTGTGCTCTCATCTCCACACACCATCTTTTTCAATACCAATTACTGTGACCGCTTGGAATGAGCTGTAGCTTGTGTGTTTCATGTGACAGCCCGTCAACGTGAGCACATCTTCTAACATGACAACTACAAAATGGACCCGAGTCTGAAGACACATGGCTCGATTTACTACAGTAATCTCCCCAGTAATGTCCCCGATCACTCCTGGTAATTACACGTTAAAACAGCCACACACTGAGCATTACGAATGGGAAGTAGCCAAATATGACAAACGGCTGAAATTAACTAACCCTAACTAATGGTCGAAAGAAGAAGGCATCATGGGTAATGGTTGAAGACGGCTCATTACCTGTGACAGAGACTTCCTGAGAGAGTTGATCTGGGCTGATTGGTCCGACTGCTCCTGGTCGGACAGAATCTGTTTAATCTTTTCTTTCTCTATGGCCACGGTGTTGAAGGCAGACTTCAGCAGAGAGTGGACTGCACAGAGACAGACAGGACACAAGGACATCAGTAGCATTCACACTGACTGTACAGTCACATTTTTTGTGAAAGGTAGATGTTTTTTTTTTAATTTAAAAACATTTTCTTCAAAACACTGTTTACAGTACAATACAGTTACATTCAATCAACCCAGTGACACATTGCGGTAGCCTCTTGTGACCCACAGTCTCTCACTTGAAAACCCCTGATGTAGAATAGAATAGTGAAGAATGTTCAAAATCCAAGATGATGTCCTCGATTTGTTGGTTTTGTTCAGCAAACTGTACAAAGCCGAGAGACGATTCAAGACTAAATTTACTGATATCAAACAACGAAAGGCAGTAAAACCTCACATACAATAAAACATTTGGGATCTTTTGCTTGATGACTTCCTTGATTGATTATGTAAATTACTGTGCCAGTGTGTCAGAAAATGTCCATAAGCAATTGACAGAACGGTAGTTTAAGAGGAAAACCCAGTTTACATGTATACCAACTTCAGCTTTGGTGAATGTTGTTATCAGTTGTAACAACGTTACACTTACTAAGTTCATATTGATATCGCTTTAAGAACTTTAAGATCACTTTAAGAAGTCCAACAAGGCAACACAACGGGTCAGACAGGTGGTTTTGCTAGACTGTCTAAACCTTTTTAAGTTAAAACTGATAATGAGCTCATCCATTATGTGTCTAATGAGCCCTCACTGGACAGAAAAACCTTTTACACGCACTTATGGCAGGTCAAAGTTCAACCAGAGCAAGTCTGTTTTAAACTTTGACAGAAGTTAACAGCAGTTTAATTACATTTTACTGCTCATTTTTATTCAATCTTCTGGCTAACCTTGAACTTTATTTAAAGCCTGTGTGAATGTGTTTCTCGGCCCGTCTGACTTCTTTTTAACGATGTCACCTTATCTCGGCAATCTCTCGATTACTTTTAGAGGTTAATCATATCATAAACAATGGAAACAAAAGGTGAAACTACTGTGAAAAAAACAGAATAATCCTTTAAGATTTTATTTAACACTGGGACATATCTCGCCTAATAATTCCTGATGATGCAGTCATGCATTCTGCCTGCCCGCCTGCCTACCTTTCTGGGCGATGGTGCAGAATTCCTCCTGAAGTTTAATGTAGTCACTCGCACACTCTCCGCTGTCTGTCAGCCGCGAGACGGGGGGCTGAAAGTCCACCAGCTCGGCACACAGGTTGGGGTTGGATGAATGGAGGCGGACGGGGGACATGCTGGTAGACAGGGGGACCTTCGAGAGAGACGACGACCACAGAGGACCACTGTCAATCAGCTGAGAGGACAAAAGATGTGTTGTCTGTCTGACAGCCACAACCAGCCATGAGAGGAGAGAACCTCAATACGATAAGGCATATTGTTGTCTCTGAATATACAATTTAATATCTGACGTGAGGTGCAATAACAGTCTTTTCTCATTACTTCCCTAAAATAATAACAAAATAACTGCATCTTCGTGGGATATAACCTGTGAAGATTCAAGTTAATTAGATATCAAGAACTGGTTAAATAAATAGCATCTGAACTTGCTGCATCGCTTTGCCTTTTGGGATGAACAGCTGTTCAGCCACTACTGAGGAGCCATTAGATTCTATGATGGACAAATCTATTCATGAGAGAACACCATCTTGCCTGAAATTTCCCTTTTAGCACAGTTGGTTGGTAAAAAAGACAAAGCAGCAGAGAATGAAATCACATTTAGCCATTTCAGGTAGGACAGCTGAAATAAATTAGGCAAAATCAGTGAAAATGAGCAAAGATGGAAAAACCATTACTCAGGCTGTGACACACCACACAAATGAGTGCTAGTTGCTGTGCAGACTGACTACAGAACAAAGAAGACAGAGAAAATGAATAAAATGTTGTCTGTACTGTGGATGTGTGCTAGACTTACATACTTAGAGAGGAATCAAACAAGCCTTCTCAGTTATATCTAAGACTCTCTGACCACTAACCAACACTGTGAACTTCTCTTACACTGAATAATTACTGTACTTTATATTGACAATATACTGTTTAATTAAATCCAATAAATGTAATGTAATACTTGTTGTTTTATAGATTTCCTTTCCATATACTCATCTCTTGTGTCATAATTGAATAAAAAACACATGTTAAAAAAAATAACATTTAATTTTTTTGTTATTCACACAGTGGCCATTTTCCTCTGAAGTCACGCTCAGCGGAGAAGCTCAAAGGCTAATGTCAAGCTGCTGTTGCACGTTGGACTGATGTAGGGAATTTGATATATGTTGTCAAAAAAAACCCCCAAAAAAACTCAAACACATAATGGTTAGCCCATTAACTGATTTAAACAATTTGCTAGCTACTGTTGCTGTTTGATTACGTCCTGTGTTTCAATTCCAGGCTTAAATACATGTGTCCAATACGTTAATATTTTAGACTTCGTATCATATAACACTATCAAAAAGTAATGTTAGCCAGAAAGTTGTTGAATGCTAAATTTAGCAGCTAATGGTTTATGAAATGCGTTGTTATATTTTGAAATTTGGCCTGATGTGCCTCCGGATTTTCATTTGCCATTTATCATTTTCAGTTGCTGATAAATCAGGGAGGTGTGAAATGATGGCAATTGGTCAAACACTTACAAGCTAACATTACTGTTCGATAGACAATACGACACTAAAGGTGTACTGCTGATCAATCAATGACAGGTGAAATAATAACAGTTTTGTTGGAATATTTACAGGACTTGCAAGTTGGAACACAGAAATGCAACATTTGAGCTTGATGTCAGAGAAAAATGGCCGCCATGTAAATATATGATACATTAATTGCTTTTGATTTCGCTGTTCATTGTGACCTGAATTAATCATATTTGAGTGCGTTTAACCATGAATGCAAGTCTGTAAATGTTATAACTGTTTGTCTCAATGTGGGAGAGCAAATCAAAAAACAGATACCTGAAGCTGGAATTTTGCATCTTTGCCGACACTTTTAGTTCTCCATCTTCTGTTCAAGCGCTTTTCTTTCTTTGACAACTCAACACAATTGGTCTTTGTGTCATGCGTGGATCAAAATATGCAAAATGTGGTTAATAGGACAAACAAATCACAAAAAAAGCAAACGTTAAGACAAGCACATTGGTTGCAGTGAAATGGCAACAGAAGACAACTTTAACACAAATGAGTTGCAAATAAAATATTGAGAAATGAGATTTTGTGTGTAAAAAAAGAATCATAAAAGAATTATAATAATAATTCAATTTAATAGATAGTGATCAGTTAGAGAAGCTGGCAGGTGTTCTGTGAGCTCAGCTGACAGGCAAAAAAGGTGACCGCTGTGGTTTTTGAAGACTTAACCTTTCTCACACTGACACACCTCCATCACTACCTGAGTAATACAGGCTCCTGTGTTTATGAGTGTGTATGTGTGTGTGTGTGTGTGTGTGTGTGTGTGTGTGTGTGTGTGTTTCTGTGAGTAACTTCTTTACCTGCATTTCTGTGAAGTTGGGCGCTGACTGTGTCCTTTGCAGAATTTCCAGACTCTGCAATAACCGGCTCAGCTCGGTCAGGTTGGACTGGCATCGTGCAAGCTCTGAAAATAAATTTCACACCCACACACAAACAAACACATTCACTGTTAGGTGTCATGAAATGGGTCATCAATCCTCCACTGAGGGCTCAGAGAACGTATTGTAAGGCATGATTGAATCTACTTCTTTGAGAAAATCAGATTTGGTTCCTGCATGAGAAAAGAAAATAGCACTCACCCTCTGCGCACTTGTCCATCTCCTCTGATTCTTGCAGCCATGCGGCCACCTTGCTCTGGCCATTACTGTAGGAGGCTGGCAGGCTGCTGTTGCTGCTGTTGTTGGGGGCCACAGGCTGCCACGGCAAGCTGCTTGGCTTCGCCTGCTGTAGGGTCAGATTTGTCTGTTTAGTTTACTTTACTGTGTGCAATGTGTTTTGGTCATAGTATAGTTCTTAAAGCGGCACTGACATTGTGAAAGAGGGGATATTCTAAATGAATGGAGGACTGAAACTGCCCAACTGGAAATAATAAAATAAATTACTATGCCATTAAATGCACCAAAAATAATTGGAGATAAATTTAGGCTTCCAATCATCTTTACAATGTGACATAAATTTATTTTTCTGCTTTAATTTACCATTTTATTTATTAATCCATTCATTTTTTGGATATATTTATTCAAATATGTATGTCTGTGTTATACTTTGCCTTTGTA
>CAEMYA010000089.1:1390229-1431467 GCA_903131615.1 Diplodus sargus
TTTATCTATTAAACCTTTTGTTTATTTATTAGGGATTTTGGCCCTTACAGTCCTCCATACGAATTATGGCTGCAACTTACAATAATGTCCATTATTCATTCACCTATGAATGATGTTTCAATCCATTAGAAAAACACTGAGTCAGTGTAAATGTAACTAAGTTTGGGCGAAAACAAGTACCTCAGATGTAACATGAAAGTTATGTTCTGTATATTGGATCAATTAAGTTCAAGATGGGGGATCTGGTCTAGAAGAGGTATGGTGGAGTTGGAATTAAGTAAAATAAAGCATAATCACAGCAAATATTGGAAACATTTTCTTAAGAAATGCCTCAATAAAATTTTCATCATTCAGTTTTGTGTTAAGTGACGGATCCCTTCTGTGCTCTTCTGGATATAAAAACATCACTGGATGCATCCCTCATTCTCTACTGGAAGGATCTCCAGTCCTCTGACCCACCTGCAACAGCTGCAGTAGGTCTAAACTTTAAATGTCAAAAAAGTCCTTATTAAACAAGGTTGAATCAGAAGAATACATTGCTGTATTGTCTGTTTTAAGGAGCACTTAGAGAACAAATACTTTCATTCAGAAGCTTCCAAAGAGACCTTGGCAGTCCTCCTTCCAAAACTAAGTCTTTCGTCTCGCAGTTAATTCTGACTCAAGGACTGGAGTCTCTCATTCGAGCTGTTCTACTGGGAGAGCTTGTCAGGCTGCAGCCAGATGCCCTGAATCACATCCTACTGATCACCTCTAATGGCCTGCATGAGGCACGGAGCCACACTCCTTGGAGAACTTGTCGTGGCTGCATCCTCACATTTACTCACAGTTCATACACGTCAGCAAGGTGCATTGGCTGACACACTGAACCAAAGACAAACCCTTTCTTTTATCCTAATGATCGGAATATAATTACTGGCGCAATCAGCGTTCCTGGGCAGTTCTCTGGCTGCACATTCACGGCCTTTAGTTTCGCAATTAGCCACGTATCACAGGGAACAAATTATGACCATTTGGTAGAACAGCACTTGTATGGAAATGTTCTTCTTAAACAGGAGAATTGAAAGGGTTGAAAGTGAAAGGTGTCAAATCAGGTAACACTATAAAGCCTTCCTGTCGTTAGCGTGAGTTTTACTTCCTCTCGTCTGGATGACATTTTGATACACTCTCCCAGTTTACAGTAAAAATGGAACGAGGCAATCTCTCAGTCCCTGTGACATACCCTTCTTGAATAAGTAATCACACTCTGCTCAGCGCACAGAGACAGAGAGTCTGGTTTTAGGCTTGATACAAAGTAGAAGAATGACAAATGTTCAGACTACTTTGGTTAGAAAGACCCATTGTAACATTACAATCTGTATTGTTAGGTTTGAGTTTTTCAGCTTATATTTGTACAGAAATAATCAACAATGATTCTGATCATTTATAATCACCTCCGCCAAGGAGGTTATGTTTCCACTTGGGACCATTTGCTTGTTGGTTGATTGGGTGATCAGCTGGATTAAAAAACTACTGAAAGCATTTCCATGGAAATTCCACGTAGGATTGGTCTCAGCCCAGAAAAGAAACTATTATCCTTCGTTGTGAATACAGATAAAGGGACAGATCCAGGAACTTACTTTGTGTAACATTATGGGACATTTGCTGACATTTTCGTTCATTTCCCTGCATGGATGTTGATGAATACAATCAGGCATATTAAGGTGGGTGACATCTATGATATAAATAGATCAAACTTGATGCTGAGCCTAGATTTGGTGAGCCTAAACTACGGTTAAGCAGTTATACGTGGTTGTAAATTTAGAGTGATACAGGACTATCAAGTTTGATATTGGATCCGATTTAATTGAATTAATGGGGACTGTTGGTTCTTGGTGGAGGTATGCACTCTACCGAGTTGCATTCAAGTTTAAAATGTATTTCAATCAAAAATGTCAAATAGTGTTGGGTTCAGCCTTTTTTAAATGTGAGAATATGTTTTATATGATTTTAAATAAACATCTGTGGCCAGACAAAATGAGAAAATCTTCATCAGGGCTACACGACATGGTGAAAAAAATCATATTGTGATTATTTTGACAGATATTACACTTACACAATATGATTCACAATTGGTGGGAATGAACATTTTTGCACTAAAAAAAGATTAAAATCATGATGTGACTTTTGTTGTGGTCTGTATCGAACAACCAAGTTTTCTTACAACAAGTTTTTTGAGCCAGAGCATCTCTGCAGCTCAACAGTACTTCATCATTATGCTGTACAATTGTGCAGCCCCAGTTCTCATTTTTTAAATCAAATGATTGACCAACAATAAAAATAATCATGAGCTGCAACACTTTTACAAGCACAGTCTGTAGTGTTATGAGGAGGGGGGTGAGACTCACCTTGGCTTCCCGTACCACACTCGAAGCAGGCTGGGGGGACTCAATGGCAGCTGGGGGAGGAAACGTTCGCATGGTGGCCTCCCGGGGAGATCGCACAATCTCGTTCTGGCGGTAAAGCCGGTGATGACGCAACTTTGACACCCAGGCATCAAAGATGTCTTGAGATTTGACCTAAATAAGAAGAGAACGGACAGCTTTTAACTCAACTGACCTGTTCATCAGCAGTGAAATCACAGTATTGACTCTTCCCATCAGTATTACCTTGAGGTGATAGATATGCTCCTCAGTGTCCAGGTCGATACGACGGGCCCTCTTCTTGATGGACATGACTGAGAGGCCAACGTCGATGCTGCCATGAAGTTTGCCTTTTTGAATCTAGGGACAAGTTTTTAATTCAGTTAACTCAGTTCACCAAATCATTGTTTCACCTCTCAGACCTTCATCTAGTAAAATGATCAACAGAACAGCAACTTTTGTGAAAATCAATAAATTCCCAACAGGGATTCCCAACCAGAGTGAACTGTACGCAAGTGGCTTTTCTGCACTTACAGTGGGTTACAGTGGTGGTATGAATTATTTTTGTGATTATTTTTGTTAATTTGAGAAAAAAACATTTATAATTTGATAAAAGATATATTTATACATATTCACATGTAGAATGAAAGACAAAAATAAGAATGCTAAATATATTTAACACAAAAAAACAACTAACCTAACTTATATCGCAGATTGACAGATATATTGCATCAGCGTAGATGGTGTTTGAAATGCCCAGGTATGACAACATTTCTTTTTAGAAGATTTGAATGGAGAAAAAGATGCTTGTTTTGATTTATAGTTATCAAATTCCCACTGAAGTTTATTGTATCAGCACACTGAATGTCTGTGCAGCATTTTATTCCCACATTTAAAGGATAATTGAAAAAAATGTATGTATATTGGCCGACAAGTTCTTACTTCTTAATAGTCATATTGGCTACAAAAATCTAGTATAGTATATTCATGAAAAAGAATCCAGAACCACTACATCTTTTACAGCAAAAATATCATTTTATGTACTCAACAGTAATAAATTATATCTAGCTTAAACACATTTGCAAGGTGTCAGATGATGTTAATAAAGAGGTGCTTGAGCTCACCTGATAGAAATGTGCTGTTGTAGTATGCCATGCAGAAAAGATTTATGTAGTTATTACTACTATTATCATTTTGCCATTATTAGAGAAACAGACAGGAAACAAGAGGAGAGGTGGAACTGAACAGGGGGCATTATGTACAATTGCATAACTGATATTCCAAATACTGAGGATGATACTGGTATTCGTCAGTATTTTGCAGATGGATTTGTGTGTGAAAATAATTCAGTTATTATTAATCCAAAGAAGACATTGTGTGGCCTTAAGGTGAACTCTCACGCAGATTGAACAAGTTTCCTCCTATAAATATTTAAACATGTTTGATCTTGGAGTGAAAATATGGGTTATATCTGTAGCAAGGTGCAACAGCACGTTTAGTTTAAGACACTGAGGCAATTTGGAGCAAACAAAAAGATAATGTGATTGATTTGTCAATCTGTGATGCAGAGGGTTACGCAGCACGGAATCAGTGCCTGGTACTTTCTGTCAGTCCGGCTTAAAGCTCAACTGCGACCTATCTGCACAAATCTGTGGGTGAAACGCTTGAGACAAGTTTTCAGATTGCTTATACTAACAAGATGTTGTTTTTGACTAGTACTGTTACATCAGACCTCTCTCATATTTTATGTGAAGAATATCAGCTTCATAAACCAGCTAACTTGACTAACAATTTACAGAACTCTTGTTTTTTCAGTGTTTTTATACACGTTTGCATTTGCTTTAAACAGTGTACATCTTTTGAACGCAGGAAACATTTCTGAATAACCTTTAGATAAGAGTTCCTTAACCACTTGGCTAATTGCAGCCCCACAAACAGCACTGACACATGATGAAGTCAGTACAAGTGGTCCACAGTATGCCTGTTTCCTTCGTCACAGTCATATGTTACATTTCCATTTGGTCCCGAAAGTTCGAGCTTTCGTGCAAAGGGGCATGGCGTGCAGAAAACACATTCTACATCACGACCCGTGCAGCAGATGTTTCTGCTGACTCATTGCCAGAATGAGCTGATGTCAGGCCAGGCTGCCCTGTTTCTGCCTGTGGGTTATAGTCAGGGTTACTTACATCAATGGGGGACTTGGAGTACTTCAGGATACCATTGTCCAGAACAAAAAAACGCTGCAGAGAAAATAAGCACAACAACAATGTGTTGGTTAAAGAAACAGGAAGCGCAGACATTGAATATAGATCGCATTGTACCAGTTTATATCATTATTACTATTACTTATGATGTCATAATTTGCTGCAGGACATCGGATCTGTGTGTTCTACAGTGTTGCGAGTTCAAATATGTGAACATCCGGGTCTTGCTTCCAATGGTATCACTGGTTATGAGAAAACAACAGTTCTGCCGATGCTGAAGGTGGTGACTTTAAAGAAAACAGAAGAGGCCCAGACAGGGTGAGGCTTGAAAAAGGAGAACTTCTTTCAAGCAGAGGCACTTTACTAGACAGCAAACTGTTTAACATTCAAGCAGCGGCTGTGTTTTAAAGTGATTTTCCAGCAACAAAAGCTTTTCCGTGTCTTGCTCTGCCTGTGGATCTTACCTTGTGCCAGCCTTTCAGGGGCCATTTCCGCTTCTTCAACATGAAACCCTCGTGCTTATCGGGCCTCTGGACGTTGCTCTGACCGATTTTCAGCCCCTCAATGATTTCCCAGCTGTCAGCCTCCTGGAGAGGAATAAATATACAGCTTGGTGTCAGAACTAATACATTCACTCCAGCAGAATAGGAAGGAAACACTGCTGTAATAAAAGGAAAAGATGGTGCTGTGTTAATAGGCCGGAGAAAACAACAGAAGAAGACAAAATATATGTATATATATATATATATATATATATATAAATATATATATATATACATATATTTAGCTTGTACTACACATTAAAAGAAAAAACTACCCCATTCAAATTCTCCCTGCTCTCTCAGCATTTCCACTCCATTAGCTTTCTCCTGACTGTGCTCTTCCTGCTACTAGAGGGTCTGTAAATCAAAGTGACGCCTCTGGAGTAGAGGGACGCCAGGGTCAGACAGGGACAGGTAAGATATCACAGTGTCACTCCCACTGGGGGGGACAGATGGAGTCATGGGATCACAGCAAAATGTCTGGGAATAGACAAGGATCATCTGCATCCTGCTGTGCTGGCCTGACATGATCTATTCAGCGTCTCTAAGAAGTTATTTTGTGTACAAGTTCGAAATGCTGTAACTGACACGTTTTCCCTGCAGCTGTCTCTTGTTAATCTATGCCAGCAGAGCTGCCCTACCATCAGTTGGCTACAAAAAATGTTCTGTATATTATTCATTTCAAATCAAAACCAAGGTACTTATTAACAACATTTTAAATGTTTTTCTGTTATCAAAATTGTGTTTTCTATGTTTTTTTTATTCGCCTCCCTGCTCCCCTTTTAGCATTTAGCAGTAAGTACTATAAACATGTGTTTTTTAACACACTATTATGTGATTGTAAGCAGATAAAAATTCTAGAGGAAGTTAGAATTGTTCAAATATACTGTACATTTACAAACATTTAAACATGTGTTGAAAGGTGCAATATGTAAACATTTTTGTGCTGAAACCATTCACTAATTAACAGTTGGCAGCATTTAGCATTTGCCTTGGTGATATGCTGACCCCATGTTTGTTTTGAAGTATGAATTCAACACATGGTCAATTATTACATACTGCACCTATAAAGCTGCATACAGCTACAGTACAGTGCGTTACAAACCTTTATTAAATGTTTCTTTACTTCACGTAAATGCTAATTAAGAGGATCAAAATGTCACATGAATAGAAATAGAAAATAGTTTTGTATGCATTACGGTCAACCACTGTTTTGTAAACAGTACGATGCTGGTTCCTCTGTTGCAAAATCTCAACATGACAAGCGGTCTATCTATTTTTGGGTGGTTATCCATCAGATTAAGTAAAAATATTAATAAAATCAAATACATCTAAATGCAATAGTGGTAAAGTAGGTCATATTTTTTATGTCAGTTTTTTATATCAGTAGTGGAAAAGCCTTTAGGGCAAAACCTATAACTTAACAAGCACAGGCTTCTCTGGGAAACCAGAAAACAGCTTGTGACTCTGCACGGTGTGATGCAACGACCTTCAAGACAGCTCGTCCGGTGAGCATTACGACACCTGACCTTGGTCTGTGGGACACTTAACAGAAGGAGACAGCCGCTTGTTTAATCTAATGACCAGGCAAACAGATCCGTGTGGTAATGAGGTCGTGTTCCTCCCCTCCTCTCAGTGGCCTGTGCGACTGAGGAAGTCGAGGAGCTCACTTCATTAGCAGAATGTACCCCGGCATTCAGAGCAATCATATCATAAATGCTAGCAGTGCACTTATTGTGCTTGAAACACTTATGTCATTATCATTCAAACAACTCAGCAGTATAATGTTGCCTGTGAAATTCTCAAAACATCTTCAACAGCTTCTGTATTTAGACCATAACAGCCTTCCCGACAGGCACTAACAGGCAGCAGCCAGAGAGAAACCCTTCAAACAAACTTCCTGTGTGTTATCTGCAGCGTTACAAACAGACTTTTAGCTGGCTCTAAAATGAGAAATCAATACCACACTAAATAAAGTACGGCTACAGCTGCAGATATTGCAATTCAATGCACTTTCCTGGCCATTGTATTAAGGTCCAAAACATCAATGAAATAAATCAGAGGAGCAGTTTGTACACAGACTCTGGTTGCACCTAAATACCAAAGTATATGCCGACAGTTTATATGGAAATTACTGCTACAGTCAGAGAATTTGCTTTAGTTATTAGAGCCTGAAAATGGAAGTGATTTCCTGCCCTCTGCTCACATTCATTGATCTCACTGCAGAACAGCTTAAAGCTGAATGAGTCGTCCCTCTTGGTGAATTTACTCTCTTTAATGAAGGACCTTGTGGCAGACTCAGTATGAAGCTGTCTGCTTTACTGTGTCAAGATTTAAAAAGGTTTGTTACATGAGCTTGTTCATTTGACACTAAATAACTATGACTTGTTTTGTACTGTTCAATGTCTCCCTTGAAAAAGACTCAGTATTTGAGAAGACCATAATTAATGTTGTTCCAGGACCATCATTGCAACTGACCAATCACGCTGTTGTGATGTCATAGCTTTGCTACTCAGTGTTGTTCCTGAAACATCATAATCAATGTTCCTCTGGTATCATTGATTTAACTTAACAAAAAGCTACATCTGGAGCAAGCTATCTTGACTGAATGGATCCAGCGCAGGACTCACATTCAACAGACTGTGGTTGGTAAGGTCACCTATTTTCTATTTCTTAATAGTTTTCATGCTTGGTTACGTTTAAGGAAAGCACAGTTAAGGTTGAAATAGACCCTTTTACAACAATAAACAATTCTGAATAGAAAAACTTAACATATTTTTCTGCCATTTCATTCATATTCGATGACATGATTGGTTCAATGCAATAATGGCCCTGGAACAACATTAATTATTACGTCATAGGTATCGTTATCATCATCGTCATTTAAACCAGAGAGCAGAAAAGAGTTGTGTGTCCTCTCAGAGTTGTGGCATGTAGCAGTGAAAATGAAAAGGAGTTTGCTGCTGCTCAGTACACTAATGTGTTAATCTACTAATCTTTATTTCCTGTTTATGATTTTCTTCTATTAAAACCTGTTGTGTTAGGGGAACCTAAGATGCTCTGTTGCACTGGTCGATTGTTATCTTTTCTGTGTGCTGCTGTAAGTGTGTTTCTTAGTCTTTGCGGTCTTAGTTTAGCTTCCTCAGTGTAGCTGGCTGGCTATATTTGTCTCAAGCTTCTGAGTTCGAACAAAAATAAGTTACAGACGTGTGGTGCTGAGGCGACGCCCCTTTTAAACCCGGCATGAAGATGTATGTGAGTAATGTAGTGTTGATCTAATCCCATCCTTACAGCAACACTGTCTCAACCACCACCACCACCACCCCCCCCCAACCATGTTATCATCCATCATAATGTTTACTGGGGACATTGTCGCATGCCAATTCAATAGACATCACCCGACTGTTGTTGTAGAACAACACCAACACAGTGCTAACAGATTGGGAGCTAGACGCCAGTATATAATAAAGAAATATAGCAATGAACAATTAAGTGACTCTGATTATCCTAAGTCAAGTAAATCAATCAAAGTCTCCTTGTGTCAGCTTTATAGGCCATGTCTGATTGTATCCGCCACCTGCAGTGACAATCCATCGCACAGAAGATCTTTTAACGCTGCCATGAATCAAACTACTACAGTTAAGGTCTCCCTCAGCAGCAGAAAGGACAAACACTCCTCGGGGACACCTTAGGCGAAATCAGCACAATAAATATCAGTACTCTAGCCCTCTTCTGATGACAAGTTCTCTTACACATTTGATCTACTGTTCACTACTGCTGCTGAAACACTGGAGGACTTGTCCGCACTGCATAAACACAACATAACCAATTTCATTTTATTCCCTTCTTCGCAGCGCAACAAAACATTATGCTGTAATAAAATGAGCGATAAAACAATGAAACAGACAAAATGTTTCATCATCAATGGGAGTTCTTACAGAATCATTGATTACCGAAAACAAACAAAATGGAGGCCTAGAGAGGACGACTGGAACTGCTTTATCATATCACTTTATATCGAGCCAACAAGTTAATTATCTTCTTGTCACGGGATAACAGAGGTCTGTTCTTCTGTCAATGACTTCATGAATGAAATTAATTTTTTCAAGATCAGTGAAACGTATGACGAGAATTAATCAGCAAGTATTCTGATAATCAATTCATGTTTTAAGTTCTTTAATGAGCAAAACTAATTAACATTTGCTGCGAAAAGCTTCGCAAATGTGAGGATTTGTTGCTTTTAATGTGTCTCTGTAAATGTAAAATCTTAAGATTTTGTATTGCTGGTTGAAAAACATGCGAAAACAAATTTAAAAAATAAAGAAATCTGGAAAAATACAAGGGATGCTTCTCACTATTTTTCTGCCATTCTAAAGACCAAAATATTTATTGATAAGAATGAGATTAATTTATACTAAAAATGACTTTTGTAGTTGCAAGATTTATTCCTTAATTTTGTTGAAAATTAACCTTCCGATAAAATGATGAAATGTTGGCCACAGATGGCAGAGACCCACCAGTTTTATTTATAAGAGGCTGGAATCCGAGCAGCTCAAGTTTCAGCAACAACTAACTAGCAACTACACAAACATAAAGCTCACAACCTTTTAAAAGCCCTCAATGATTTTTCAATGGCCCTTTAAATGGAATCTAAGAGCGACCATTATCGATTTGGTAAAAAAAAAAGTGTTCCATATAAAAGGCTCAACTGTCTGTCTAAAGCCTATTTCTGTCTAGAGAACAGAATAACTGTAAAATCAACAATCATGTCTGTGACTGACTATTGAGACGTCCTCTATTCTCCTGCTGCTCGCTCTGCCTTTAAACAACTTGATGCCTTTTATCATTGCGCTTCATGTTTCAATGCAGGTATTAAACTTTGAGTCTATTTAGTAATGATTTCTACTCAACAATATCTGCAATAGTCATCAGCTGATGGGTTCAAAGATCGATTTAGTGTCTGTGATTGGTGCTTTATATGCTTATGTTATGTCTGGCTATGTTTGTTTTTCTTTCTTTCGGTTGTCTCAAGACAAGAGAACTTGATCTTAATAAGTCTACGTGATCAAATAAAGGTTATGTATGGAGGGTGGAAGGAGGGCAGGTGGGGTGCGGGGCAGTAGGTAGAGGTAGTGGAGAGGTGGAGGTGGTAGATATCTGTGAGTATCTCATTTGAATTTGATAGTCTCTAAAGAAACTCTTAAAAAATGTATGATTTATGAGAACAAACACTGTGTTCCCACACAACGCTGTTTGAAAATGTGTCCTTCTGTTGTGCTTGCGTAAGAATACTGTGCTATGGAACAATATATTCTAACTGTAACATGTTTCCAGCCCCGTATTCCATAATCACCACTGAACAATGATATTTAACCACAGAGGACGTGTTGTGAGGATGGATTTCACTGCACTGTCTGGCTGGCTCAGCAGTAAAGCTGAAGAGTATTAGTCGTATTTGGACTCTGAATTGGTCATGGACCCTCTGTCCCCAGTGCCCCTCCGTTTCACAATCATCTGTCCCGTTACCAACTCTGCATATGACTACATATGAAAAAAATAAACTGAGGAGGGGGAGGAGTGCAGGCTACTCCCCTCCAGTTAGTTGGAACTGAACAAGCCTTTTGGATGAGAGGTGAAACGTCTCCAAAAAAGTCCAGTTGCCTACGATACCACACTTAGACCTATCTCCTCATATTAAGTAATACTGTAAAGGGATTGAGGTGGTTAATGTCATGGAGAAATCATAGCATAACTTCAGTTGAAACCTCAAATATTCTTGGACAGATTGGCACCACTTGCACACACTGTGTGAAGATTAAAAAAACACCTCTGTGCGCAGTTGTTGTTTTATACACATTTCATTTTCAACCTTATTTCTGTTGTCTATCAAGATCATCGCCTCTGTATTTGAGTTGGTCTGTTGTGTGCTGAAGATTATTATATCATCAGCCATGTCACAGCAGAACATTCGTCACTGTGATAACGTCGTGGCCATAGAAACAATAAATACATTTTTTAAAAATACAATTTTATGGAGGACGTCTTTACAGGAGATAGTACACACCAATTTATACAGTTGTCTGAACAAGTGCTCCATCATTCTTTCATCTGCAGTAATGTCTGTGTGTTCAAGTCATTACAATGAAAACAGCCACTATCTGACTTTAGAGGAGCTGATAATCGCTTGATAATCACCGATTTCCCCACTTTAATAAATCAACGTATCAATTTCCTCATAAATCTATTCCTCCTTCTATCGCTGAGCTGCTACCATCTTATCTAACCAGGAAATAACAAGCAGCAAGAGAAAATGATAGTTGCAGCAACATCCTGGATCAACGTGTAAATGTGTGTGTGTGTGTGTGTGTGTGTGTGTGTGTGTGTGTGTGTGTGTGTGTGTGTGTCTTTGCTTACTGCAGGTGGTGCCTCTAATTGCTCTCATGAGGGTCTCCAGAGTGAGAGTGAGAATGGTCGTCAGCAGAGGGGAAAGTGACATGTATTGATTTGAAAATGGGGGCTGGATCTCATTAAGGTTTTCCCCCCAAACAAAATGCCCCGCTCTCATTTTTCCTCAAAAACTGAGGCCCAGCCAATCCAGCAAAGGTCTTTTCTGTGTGTAGTGTGCTTCCTCCAGATGTCCCTGGGGAAGACGAACCGTACTATATATTCTCTACAACGGTCCACCGTCATTATATCACTGAAAACTCCCTGCACAGGTTGATGCAGGAAAACAATGCTATTGATGTTAATACATTATGAAGTTACATAAAGTGTATAATCTTAAAAAAACATTGATATATGCTGGAGATATCCTCACAATAAAAGTCCATTCTCGACCTTAGGAGATTGACACATTAAGTTGTCAGGAAGCACATGTAATATAATTGAAAGCTTCAGGACGGCTACTGAATGGACTTTGTGGCAATATTTCTTCATAATTACTGTCTCCAAGGTCAAGATTGAACTTTTTACCAGCCTATGACGACAGGGCAAACTCTATCTGCTGTGGATGATCATGAGATAAGATAGAAAGCCACAACTGCCACTAATCAGCCTCTAAGACCTTGCGTTGAGATTGTTTTTTCAGTGATAATATGAATCTATTTTTAGCCTTTTCTTGAACACCTTCCTCTTTGAGAGGATTACAGGTTGAAATAAAAAAAAAACACTTTTCCAATTTCTGTGTACCTGTGTTTATTGGTACATAACAGATATGTCACTTAAATCGCTCTCTCGCTCTTCTCTTCCTAATTAATGTTTAAAAAATGTAGGTGACTCATCTTGAACTTGAGCATTAACTTGTAGTTATAGCTAGCACAGTGATGCAATGGATCAGAGGTGCATATTTGGATACTGTCAGCAGAAACCTCTGTTAACATTTCCAAAGAATGCAGCTGAAGTTTAACATAATAATTTCCACTTTATCTTGATCTAAAACACAGTGATGAAGATGTGGGTGAAGTGCTACACAGCTCTGTATCACATCGTATTCATTCGTAACTGTGCTGATCCAATACTGGTTTGTTAATTAATCAATCAGCACTTCAACAGTTCTACAAAGTTTTTAGCAGTCAATGAGAATGATGTGAGTTAAGCCCTATTCGCACAGGGCTTGCTTTACCGGGGATGTGATATGGAAATCCCCAACCCCAGTCTGCCTTTTCACACGAAAGTGTGTCTATATTTTGGCCATATTTACTGACATCATTTCCTGGACATCAACACCAACATCAATGTGTCAGAAGCAGAGTGTCTCTTTCTTCAGCAGCCACATTTATATCATAGTTTAGAATAGTTTTGCCCAATTTCTGCATGTGTTACAAGAATAAATATACATTGGCAGCTCATTTAAATAAAGTATCAGATGCTTTGTGGCTTAGCTTGAATATGACAACCTTGTGATGCTCCTCTGTCAACCATTTCAAACATCAATATATCCTACTCATGTTCGAGATATTATGAGCCACGATGAAATTTCTCACTGGTCTGACAACAGAAAACAGATGTACAATGCCAAAACACTTACATGCTTATCAACACGGCCCTAGTATTATCGCAGGACCTCTGTGTAAATCGTTACTCTTTACAAATTACAGACATGGCAAATCTGGATGGGATTAAAATCACAGATGATCTCGGCATTTGTAACACATTACTGGAGGTCCCAAGTGCGAATAGGGCATTAGACGTACAGACGGAGCTTGCACTAAACCATGAACCCGCCAGAATGGCACATGAGTCTGCAACTAAATGAGTTACAAACTCTCAACATTTCCTCAATTTGGAGATATTCAAGTTTTGAAATATAGGAAGGCAAGACAACAGCTGGCAATGTGTAAAGCCAACAGCTTGAGGGGGTAGAAGTTGTGTTGGAAGACATCAAAATTCAGGTTTCAGAATCAGATTGGAATTGACAAATGGAAATGTCTAAAGGCCAAACACGCTTTCAGTTCTGTTTTACTGTTACTTTAAAGTCAGTGTCTCTCAAAATGTACTTGCAGGAGACTTATGATCCTTCTTTTCTTGAATATTTTTACAGACAAGCGGTTGTGAACTAAACGCCTGAAACAGCTGAATCAAACCAAAGAGGATTTCTGTGGTTTTGAGTGATACACCCTTCTGCAGTTGACACATCAAATTTCTAGATTGCCCACAGGTAAATCACCACATCATTTAGCAACCACTGCTGAAAACAAAACACAAAACAGCTGCAACAATCAAGAACTAATTCTTCATGTGGCTGCTGATCCTTTGAAAATCCCATCGACTATCTTGAGGGCTTCATCAAGCAGGTGCACAAAAGTAATCTACTAGACTAAGACTTCCATTTGCTGCTATCTTAGTGGCTGCCTTGTTGGCTTGTATTACCTGACTTCATTAAACACATTAAAAGAGATGAATAAGAAAAGAAAAGCAAACAGATAACCTCGCTCTCAGATTAAGCTGTCTCTAAGATTATGGAGCGTCTGGGAATTGAAATGCTGAACCCTTTCACCCATGAAGGCCTTGATATCAGAAGCAAGTAGGCGACATTAAAGAAAGGGACAATGAACAGAGGGGTTAACAGTCTGCCTCACAAAGCTGCAGGTCGTCGAATGTGCGCTTCAAACAGGGCCCCATTTCTCAAAATGACTCCCGGCCATCTCCCGCGGACACAAGCTGGTCTCCAGCTCAGCATACCAGAGCGTGCCACATGTTCAGCGGAGCACCGAGCCTCCGCCTGTCCCTCATGAAATATGCATCACCCAGTGCCGACGGAAAAGCTGTGATGTCACAGATTCCTGTTTTGGTGTCCTGTTTCTGCACAGCCACAGTGACACAGCAGCTCGGTGAGGTAAAGAGGGCTGGGGGCTTCAGATAGCTTACAACAGGGGTTAACTTGAAGCGCTTGTCCTGTGAACTGTGAAATGCGAGCGTGTCTCATTGTTTACCATGCCTTTGCCAGGTCTTTATTTACTAACCAGGGAATTAAGAGCTGCTCTCTCTTAGCTGATTAGTGATCTAATCAGTTGATGAGGTCTTGTAGGGTTGATAGTCCATTGGTCTTTTTACTAATGGACTTTTCACAGGAATAAACTATTAATCATTAGTCCTTATCAGATCTGTATCAATCTCTTTATGCCTGAATTCATCTCATTCGTCTGAAATAGGAGAACAATTTGACAGATCAAACTTATCAATTGGTCAAAGAAATCCTGTGGCCATTAACCTTGACTGATGCTGCACGGATTAAACCAGATTTTATCCCCAAATTAGAATCTGGCCAAATTCCTGACTGATCAGTCGTCATTTGGCCATTGGAGGAGGTTCATGACCCCTGGTCACCTGACCAAATGATCAACTAGAATAGTACTCAGTCGAGCGCATACCTCCGCCAAGGGCCGAACAAGCCTAATCCAATATCAAACTTAATAGTATCACTCTCAATTTTAAACCATCCATTTCTGCTTAACGATAATTTCAGACTGATCTAGAATTGCAATCAAATTACCGGCACACTTAGATATCAGCCACCTAAATACAAATGACACCACTTCCCATTCTGGTGGATGGGAAAAACAATCTGGCATGTTAACATGTCTTTAAATCAATCACAATCGTCACTGGCAGCATTTAATGCAGGATGCAATGACGGTACCGCTGCAAAATACTGTTGGGGCTTTTCACATGGGGAGGTGAGCCCTGGCATTTAAAGGGCTAAATCCCAGCAAAAGACAAGGTAATAGCTTTTGTAACTATAGAAACAGCTTCTTGCTGCTTGTCTCATTTGCTTGGGGCAATGGCTGCACATGAGGATGCAGTGGCCGGTACTGTGGCTCCTCCAAATGATGCTACATTTTAGTTTTTTTACTGTCATTTTTTTGGCTTTATTGCTGAAACACGTACTGCCAATTAAAAGTTCCTTGTAGTATGTTTAAGAACTTGCAAATGATAAATAGTCTGCATCTCCTCATCAATCCGTTTGTATATGTCTTATCTCTCCCTGTTCTGAATTGCATGAAGTATTGCTATGGCTTTCTGGTTTTGTCAACATTTTCAAGGATGCAATCATATTGTTTGAATAGACCTTATTGGATTTGCCACTGTTTACGTTAAGAGTGAACACAGAGGTCATACGTCTTGGCAGTACTGAAAGGCAGATTAAAAACTGTAAACAACAAAATGAACAAGGTCAATAAAATGTACAGCGTCTGCCCAGCTTTAGGCAGCAAAGTCGAGGACAACACCACAAGGAATACACTAAGTGCAAACATATAGCATGTGCAGGCTGTTTGGAGAAAACCTGCTCTGTTTGTTGTACTTCAAATGGTGACACTGGCTGATGGCAGCTGATTTTACAAAAACACAGAGGTCATCACATGATAAGTTTGACTGTTTTTGTTCCACACACTGAGACTGCTGAATTAATATTTCATGATTTCATGTTTCCTGGCAGGCCCATTTTCCTTGTATCTTCTTTGTTTTTCTGTCTCAAGAGAGGATGGCACTGACAGAGGACTGCAGCAACTCAAAATAATATTCACTCCTCTCTATATTGCCTGCTCAAGCCACATTCATTCAAAGTGCTGCTCTCCCTGGCAACTATTTCTAGATGGATTCCCCTGTGGCCTGGCAATTACCTGCCGGCTGTCGCGCTGGGAAGAGGAAGAGGAAGAGGCGCTCTTGTGAACCGGTGTGGAGGTGGTCTTGCTGACTGGGGTGCCACTCCTCTCCTCAGAGCTCATGGTGCGGCCGTGGGGGCCACGCTGGTATTGGTGGTGGTGAGACATGTTGGGCACCAGTTGGCTCCGTGGACCTCCCTCAGCACTGGGCCCCGCGGATCGGCAGCATCCTCTGACACACGCTCACAGCTTGCTGTTCATCTGAAGAAAAAAAAAAGAAAAAAAAAAAAGGTCAGGAAGTTACACCATCGCGTCTACCTCACTTTCCTCATTCTGTTGCAGTGCTGCTTATACCAGACACAGACCCACATGAATGTAAAATCCAACAACACTTAGTCTGGTTTATTCCTTGAAGGGACGTGCGACTGAACTATGCAGAGCTCCATCAATTTCAGTATGTTAATCTTACTAACAGATGCTCAGTAGAGACGCCCTGAGACGTTCTCTGAAGTGTGGGTTTTTAAGATTCTTCTCATTACATTTGCATTACTGAACAAGCCTTTCATTATGCCTGCTATTAGACTAGTGCAGCAAGTCATCACATTTGAGAGCTGGAACCTGAAACATTATCATATTTTCGATGGACAAATTGAGCAATCGACTAATTGTTTAAGCACTAACCTGCATTGAATTGAGCCTTTAACTACATGCTTGTTTAAGTTAAATAGCAACATTGCATCTTTGTAGCAGTGCAGTGATTAGCCAATAACACAATATCTTAAAGACGCTCTGTGGAACCACTGTGTTGTGCAGCAAGCTGGTCATTAGTTTTTGCTAGCGGACTCCATTCCTAAACTATGCTAACGGCCGTTGCTCTCTGTTAGTTGAGCAGAGCGAGGCATTGAGACAAGGCACTCAAGAACACATATAGTCCCATCCCTGGACTGCTGCTGAAAATCTGACTTGAGTCCTTCACAAAGAAATTCCAAATTCAGCAACATTAAGTAACTTAAACACAGACAATCTAGAGAAACAGTGAAAGTCACATTTGTTACATCACATTATAATCCGCCCACATATTGTCAATAAAAATATGATAAATATATGTTAATTCAACACAAATTGTTGGTTGCAACCCCCTGATCTTTCTACAGGCACTGAAGTCTGTTTACAACCAGGAAATGTGGCAGATCTGCCTGTCAATTTGACTGCAGTCACTGCCTCCACTGCAGGAGGCTGAGATCACCCCTCAGGACGGTGCAACATAAATCCTTAAACATCTAATTACCACTGTGATAATGATGGTAATTAGATAAGGATACCAAATCAATGTAGGAGAGTAGCTCGACTGATGGTCACAAACCAGTTAGAACTATCTAAAAACACGACTTTTGGTTTAAACTATGAGCGCTTGGTTACCGTTGGCAGGCAGGGCCACATCTTGAGTAAATAAACTAGATTCAAAATATCTTGTTAACCTTATGCCCGGATAGCAACGGGGAGTTCTTGTTTTCATCATTAGGCATGGTACTGTGCTGCTCTGTGCTGCCTCCAATAATACTGCCTGCAGTGGTGCTGTGTAATTGTCTAAGCTCTCAGGAGGTCTCAGCCCTGATAAAACATACATCGATCGCAAGATAGTAGAAAACAAACAGATAAAACAAACCCTGCTCAATTCAGAAACCGAGATACTAAGGATGTTATTGAACGCTTCCAAGGATAAACACCACATTATTTTTGATAACATATCTCAATGTTGATAATGTGACTTTTGGGGAATTACATTCACATTATTGTTACACATTCAGGCATTTAAACAGTCTGATGAACACAAAACACTACCATGTTTCGAGGGAAGATTTGAAACAAGTAAAATAAGAGGATAAAATCTGAAATAATTGGTTGATTGTTGATTGAAGGTCCTCAGTCATCCAGGTCATGGTAATTCGAAGTGCTACATCATAGGGGAACTGGACAAAACAAACTTAGAATTGGTTGATTAATTGATTTGATGACTGACTGAAAATGTATCCACCAACTAGCCAGTACAGCTGGCAAAAAAATGCATTTTAGTAGGAAGATATCTGACCTCCCTTCCTCACAAAGACACTGGATCAATACTGATCTGCATTCTAGAGAAGATCCTGTACAATGTAAGGAAGATCTGGGGAGCCTTTATAGATGACCTACTTCAACTAAAATGTGATGGCTTTGTTCCTTTGCTTCCATTTGGACCTCATTTAATTTTTTCATCCTACCTTACATTCAAACTGAATTTTCAAAATTTTACATTAATTTTCAGTTCAACAATAAGTGCTAAGAACCAATCCAAATACAAAGGATTTTCAGTGATGGTGGGGGTTGTTTGTCTTTTGTCCTGTCATTATTAATTTAATGGAGTATACCATTTTTTTTTTTTTTTTGGTTTCTGCCTTCTGCCTTTTTTCCCTCATCAGTGTTGCTGAAAACAATTGTGCTCCATCTGTATTTTCAACAATATAAAAGTATTAAAAAAATTAACTGAATATGCCAATTATTCTAATAAATGATTTATTTTTAGGCTAAAAAAAGAAAAGAAAAAAAGATACCCTGGTTACAGCTTCTGAAAGGTTTTTGTGTGTTTATTGTGATAGTAAATTAAGTATATTTAGGTTTTGCGATGTTTATCTGAAAACAAATTGCAACTTGATGACTGACCTAAGCTCACCCAAAAATTAAAATTCAGTCATTATGTCATCCCTCTGCCAATGGAAGGTCAGGTGAAGTTATGTAGTAACAAAACAATTCTGGAGCTTCACAACAAAACAGTGTTATATCTTATCCGGAGTAATCCAAGTCACCTGAAACCCTGAGATCCAAAATTGATATGAAAAGACATTATTTACACCCCTGTTAAAGCCGAAATCTTCACTTTAGCAGCTAAGCTAACAGCGCTAGCACACTACCAACATGAAGTCGGTGTAAATGTTGATAAAGGCTTTTCAAATCAATTTGGGATCTCTGAGCTTCTAGTGACTTAGATCACAGTGGACAAGCTGAATGAAGCCATTTTTTTGTTTGTTTGTCTCCATCTAGTTCAGTTGTTCAGAGGGATGCAATATACAGACTCATATTGTTACAAATAATAATATTCGACATAATGTTTTGACATTTTGTTTGATTTTATATAATTATTTTGGTGACTAGGTGAAGCCAAAGACTAAATCTAGAAGACCGATAAAGAAAACTGTGTGGCACTGCAGGATTATCAAGAGGCAGTGATACATATGTTGTGTGCCAGAGAGTCTTCATATTCATTGCATGCGACCCTGGAGCACCCTGTGGTTAGAGCTACAGGATGTGCTCTCCCATGTGTCAGGGAAACTCCCTCCACTGGGTCCACTGAGCAGCTCTGCACACTTCAGCAGTAGACACTCTCACATGCAACTGTGCAGTGCACTCACACACTGTAATCTATAATTCAGATCCTTTAACAACGTCATCATCCCTGCCCTGTTTTAGGCCAACTGAGATCTAAGCTACCGTAAGACAAGGCGCTAAGTCCATTCAGGTAGTGTATTCCACTTAGCCTATTTAATAGATCCACTCTCCTTGACCTAATAAGGAAAAAGAAGGGGGGAGTACTTTGAATGTAAACTTGACTGCTTTAATACACCGTTCCGTCTAGTTGATAAACTATAAATTAAAGACGCAGTCAGCCACCGAGGAGCACATGAAAAGGATAAGATGCCAAAGCACAAACAGTATAGAGCTGCTGTGAGTGAACGTGAAGTGAAAACCTTTGCAGAAAACTTTGCCACTGTCAACACAAATTGCTTGTCACGTAAAACACTTTCATCATTTAGTGTAGCGCTGCAATAAACAATGACTTTTGGTAGTGATTAAACTCAGGTGTTTTCCATTGAAGCTCCACAGCTTTGGACATCCCTGTCTGATGGACAGAGATATCCAAAGGGATGCTTAGGCTTGCAAAGACAGTTCATTCTTTTAAAGTTAGCCTCAAAACTCACTTTTATAGGAAGGGTTTTTTTGGGGTTTTTTTTTTATCATAAATCTGCTGTTGATCTGGCTTCCATCCCTTTTGTATTACATTTATTTTACATGCTTTGATTGTATATTGGGTTTTTAATAATTTTTATTTGTTATGTTGCTTTTATCTTGATTGTTCTATTTTATGTTATCCAAAACCTTCGTGTTTTGAAAAGAGCTATGCAAATAAAGTTTATTATTATATGATAAAATCACTATATGCTCATACCAATATCGTAGAGCCCAACCGTGACTTCATCAAGACACTTGTTTTGCTAAACCAACATGCCACAACACAGTAATAATATTACCAATACATTTTCTGTTGATTAACTAAATTACTACTCATTGCAGCACTAAATTACTGATTACATTTTGTTTGCCTCTTCAGGCAAAGGCTAATTGAAGTGAGCAATGCAGTGCTTTTGTAGTATAACCATCAGTGCAAAGTTGGCATGTAGATTTTTAGCAGTTTCTTTAACTGATAAGTTGCTGCTTTAACAATCAATTATCAGTTGATCATTAGTAATATATGAAAGAGGTTGGACTTTTTTCCATTACAATACAGTTTTAACCACAACATGATGTGTGTTCGATGCAAAATCAGACCAGGCTACACAAAAGAACAAATAAAGTTAACAACAATTTACTTGTACGATGAACTAGATAACACGTGGTAATAACTAAATTTCAATAGCAGAGTTACCATCTTTCACTTTTCAACAACTGTCCCAACAAAAGCTAACCCATACTGAGGCTCTAACAGGCGTGTGAAAGTGTAATAGTATCAGTTTGTATTGAACGTCTTTTATATGTCTTTAATTGTTGGCTATTTTTTATTATATTTGACATGCAAGTATTTGTAATTTGTAACAAGATTTTTTAGTTGTGTTTGTGCCCATCTCTGATTGTTGGTTAATACATTTTTAATCAGTTAGATTCTTAACAGCAATTAACTGATTAATCATTAATCGTTAACATCCCTAGTGCTAAGCACAGCCATCAATAGTATACATTCAGTGCACAAGAAAATTAAATGACAACTTGTCCATGTGACTCCCGTTTAGATCAGTATTGTTCTATACAAAGCCAGTGACCATGTTGGGGAACGCCCGATCAGAACCTGATTAGTCATGAGCTTAATCTTCTAAATCCAGTCACCATCATTATGGTCCTTTAAGCAGGAGGACAAGGCAGCCGCTACCATGTGGATAGTACAACGACACTTCTTGAACACTTGGTCGAGACCTAAAGAACAATGTCAAAACAAACAGTACTGACTGCACAAATGTGTGATTGTTGGCGATAAATGTGTGGTAAACTGTGGAGGGCATACTCTTATCAGTGCAGTAAGGTCTGTAATTCTATCATATTACTATGAAATGAAATGTGCTTTAAACAAGAGGCAACACTTCACTGGGATGAACGTAGAAGTAGCTTTAAAAAAGCGTATCATTAAATGGTTTCGCCTGTTTCCATTAGCTTTTATGTATTGCTATCCCTTATTGTTTTTGCTGCTATGCTTGACATCTTTTGTTACTGATTGTACAATTTATTGATGAGTGAGTCTGTTCTGATGTAAATGCTGTTCATACACTGCAAGCAAACCTCTCAGGTGGGACAATAAAGGCTGAAAAGGACACAGTGAGGATTTTTGGGTCAGTTTGCATGTTACAAAAACTTGGGAATAAAGTGTACACTGGAAATCTGAGCACTCCAATTCCAGTCGAGATGACAGTAGATAAACAATGCTATATCTGAAACATTGGTAACATATTGATTCTATCAAATAAGGTTTTTGAAAAATGTAATATAAAGTGATATGTTATTTTGATGCCTGTTATGCTCAAATTCCTTCTCTATAGGCCTGATTCAAAAATGTGAGGCTCAGCTAATCGGATGTGTTTGTGACATTTCAAGATACTAGGAGACAAAGAGGAGCTTTCAGTGACATAAAGCCACAATGGCAATAGTATGTAACAGTGTGGGGGAAAGGACCCTTCTGTCCACATTCTTGTAATGCCACTAGTTGTAAAATGATGGCACTAAACTTTAACGACTTGGCCACATTCACTCTTACAACGAGGCTAAGTGTCTTGTCTTACCAATCCATTGGTATTAGGATATGGGTTGAAAAGTATATGGAGGTGTAGTATTTTTAAATGGATGAGATGTATTGCAAAACATCCTAAACGTATGTAGCACAGACAGGATGTGTAACTTATATAGTGATGGTCTGCATGGCAAATATCTGTTTTGTTTTTTTTAAAGGTGCGCAGTGTAGTTTTGGGGAAGACATTTTAATCAGAAGAGAAATATCTCATAGATTTTTTATGCCTAAACAAATTAAATCATAAACTCTCTTCCTTTTAATAATCACTGAATAAACTGAATAAACAAATTGACCTTAAAGGACAACACAGTTTGATACTGTTTTACTTTGTTTATATGTGGCGGACCCTGTCACCTTTCTAGCTTCAAACACATAATTATGTTTTCATTAGGGCACAATCACCAGAAATTAAGGATTATTTTGTTTTCATTGTCTTACATGTTGCACCATCATGCTTCTACAGTACCCCAGAACAAACTAACCAAACGCTGTGAGATTTGCCACAGTAACGGCGAGTGAGATGTGGGGTGTTCGGTTGGTTTCCATCTGCAACTTCACCACTAGATGCCTCTAAATCCTTCACACGGTCCCATTCAATCTAGACAAAAGTTGACAGCAATACACGGCTACATATATTTTGGTGAGTGGTGATAAAATAAAGGTGCACAAAATGATAGAATTTCATAGAGAGAGAACAAAGGGATGGTTTAAGACAACACACTGTACATTCATTTAAAAACATGCATCGTCTTTGTTTGTGCCAATGCATTACACACTAGAAAGGGTTCTTTATGAACATGAGACTATCCTCTGTCTAATTTCCTCACAGTTTGCGTGGCTCCAAGTTCATTACATTTCTAAATCAGCAAGAAAAATCTTTCACTTCCCCTTCCCCTCGCTCTCATTCATCCAGAACTGCATTCTCAGCGAAATCTCACACACTAAATAAATTCTGTCAATCTCATTTTACGCTCCAGAAAAGCAGCAGTATTTGGAAAATGTTTTTTCCCAAATCAGAGGTAATGATGAAAACTGTCAGAGAGATGTTCTTGGGAGAAAATCATTTAACCTCAACCAGTGCCATCAAATGATTTTACACCCTGGAATGAATTTCTTGCTAAATGTACACACGGCCTCGTGTTCGTAAAAGGTTCATTAACTGAGACTCTGGAGTGAGTTAACTTAAAAAAGCTGCGTAAACAACTATAATGATTGGGCATAAACAGGAGACAAGGCTTTATTTGTGACGATTCTGCTGTCTGCTGTAGCAGCATTTGCAATGCATACCTAGATAAGCCATTGATCCGAAGACATGAAGGGAAAAAAACTTTTGTAGTGTTGAATCGATGGCATTAAAAATTACTTTTTGTTCTTCAAAAGCCAACATGTTCTGACCACTAGGTCTTCATCAAAGCTCCAAACCCTCTGATGAAGACCTAGTGGTCAAAACGTGTTGGCTTTTATTTAATGCCTGGCCTTTTAATCATTTAGCCACTACTAAAAAGGGCTTTTCAATAATTCCTTCCTCCTTTGACACATTCTTATATTTGGTGTGCCTGGATGTGCCTGGATGTGCTCTGGTATCTGAAGTACTCTTTTTTCATATTTTCTAAAAGCACCCCACATATTTTCTGTCTACATTGTATTACACAGACTAGTCATTTCCTTTCTCACGACTTTTATTGGTGAGTGGTTCATATCACCGAAGGTCATGTATTCACAGTCACTGAGGTGTGGATTAGAGCTGCAACTGCAACTAATTACAACTAACCAAACTATTTCAATTATCGATTAACTGTTTCAGACACTTTCCAAGTAAAAAAAAAATGTTTAGACTTTGCTGGCCGCACTCACTAAAATGTAATGATTTGATGCTTTTCATATAATAGTAAATTAACAGGTTTGGCTGGTTAATATTTGTGTCGGCAGAACTGACTGGTCAGCCTCCATCAATTTATATTTTCATTTGAGTTTAATGTTGACTGATCCAGACTTATTTATTTATGTTTTTAGCAACCTAGGTGTTCAGTTCAGTAATTATCTAGTTTTAAGTGAAAGATTATTCAAATACATCAAATAATTAATTGATTAGTCACCTAGTAAAAACTGATAAAATGCCCAAGTTTTCCACTGTTATATTGCAATAACAGAGGAAATAAAAAGCGATGTAGCATTGATGACGTGTATTATTAGAATCAGGAATGTTGAGGAATGGTTGTATAGCAATACGATGTTATAAAAAAGTAGATTAAATTTTTAGTGGCACATAAACCCAAAAATCTGTCAGTGTGACTAAGCATTTTAAGTGTTTGCACCATTGCGCCCGATATTTTTTGCCATGTAGAAAGTTGCATTTAAACAAATGTAGTCCTGTTTACAATCATTTACATAAATTGTTAAGACTGAATTAAAATGTACTATTGGCTGCCCCTTAATTATGTGCAGGTGAACCTAAATAAAAAAGTAAGGTACACCAGTGCAATGAGTGTAACTGGAGCGGGATGTTATAGAAATCCAGTCCAATATATATTGCTGCGAGTGCGAGCAGAGCTTTGATGCCTGTGATCATATGAATAATATTAGGCAGTTTCTTCATGATTCCTTCTAACCTTGAAGTTTTAAGGGCCTTCGTTAAGTCTGAGCAGGTCAGTACAGCGACAACCTCGAGCTTCGGGGTTCAGTCACCTGCAGTTACACAGTCTGTATCTGCACTACTGAAATGTCTTTGAACAAGATGCTAATTTCTGACGGACTCCGGGGCTTTTCTGCTGCCAAATGTGCGCTGTGACCTTAAGGGGTGTTAGCGAGTGAAAAGTCAAATTTCTCCTGCAGGGATCAATACAGTATCGTGAGTAAAGCAGTGACTATCATCTTTACTGACGTGGGTCAAGCCAGGAAGAAGCAGGCAGAGCTGTCTGGAGGGAGGTTCAGAAGACCGCAGTAATCCCGCTATCTGCGTGCCCTGCTCTGTGAGATCTCAGAGGGATGAAGAAAATAAACTTGAGATTTTAGACACCCAATATGTCAAGCAGCACTGCAAGACCCAAAGCCAAAACAAACCAGTGAAAATAATACGAAGGGAGCAGCCAGAGCTCACTTTCTACTCTCTGTCTCGATGTTCGCTGCTGTTAGAGCACATTAAAGCCACATAAACGTTAATGGCCTCACTCATCACTAACATGTAATACGATAAAGCATGATAGCAACTGAGCCTTAATAGGGGTGGAAAGACGTTCATGTTTGTGTTGTCACCACATCCAAGCCACCCACAATATCACATTATCGACCAGCACTCCACAGTGAACCAAGTTTGCTGTTCTCCCCTCTCTGTTGCATAATTAAAGCGGACCAACAAAAGTAGACTCGTGTCCTAGGGTTATATTACAGGGTCTTCAAGGACAACTATTGTCTGAATTTACAACTGGCTAATAATGCATATCGATCAGTGCGGCAGTGTTTTGACCGTTTACCTGGGTGTACAATAGCAGCCTTAATGGACGTAGATCTTGTGTGACATGTGGAGGCAGTGAGCAGCATCCCTTTAAAGTAGGTCTGTCTTTTTCCCTTTTTTTTTTTTTTAACTAACTAGACACAGCCAGTTTATCCTGCGCTGGCTGCACACATTACATCATCTAGGTAGAGCTGGGTATCACACTAGAATACTTTTGGAGTACTCACTGACTTGTGCCCATATTGGGAACAGAGACGGGCTGAAAGTTGGCAATGAATTCTTGTTCAGATCCTGTGGCCATCTTTTTTAGACAAGACCTTCTGCAGTTTCTCCATCAAGGAATCACTGATGGATTTGTAGATGTTTCACTTTAAGTGGTAAAAAGGTTTTAGAAGAAAATCCAGCTAATTAAAGCATCATTATGTAACTAATTTACCTTAAAATAACAGCTTCAAGATCATTTTGATGGAACAGTGTAACACTGTGATCCCCTCGGATCACAGCGTTACAGACATGTTTACTTCAACACATTCATTGTTATGATGTAATGATCATTATGTTTGTAGTTAACGCCTACATTACATCTGACAAGTTGTAACAGACGTGGGATCGGTATCTATGGCAGTGGTGTTGCCCTCAAAAACTGAAATTTTTTTTGAAATTTTCTATATAATGTTGCTTTAAGGTATAACAGCAATAATGGAACTAAAAATGTGTTATTATCATTAAAATGTTGATCATGTTGATACTGGTTTCTATACATTTTAAAAGATGTAGCGCTGATTTGTGATTAGCTGTCATTTCTGATATTAATCTGCAACTATTTTGATAAATTAATTAATGGTTTTGGGTGTTTTTTTAATGAAAAAAAGTCCAAATAAATGTGATTGGTTCCATTACTCCTCTGTGCCAGTTAACTGGATGTCTTTGGGGATGGAGACAAAACAAGACATTTAAGGACATCATCTTCAGCTTAAGGAGACACTGACGGTTTTCCCCATTGTGAAACAACAAATTGATTAATCGGCCGATAATAACAGAATATAAACAAGTAAATGGTGATTATAAAGAAAAAATCATTTAAGCAAACCAAGAGGGACAGCTATCCATGAGTCACAGGCCTTAAAACCCAAGATTAGTCTGGCAACTGCTTTAATTTGTAAAGGACTTTGCGCTTGAATGTGTCAGCTAATTAAATGAGTCAAAAAGACTAATCATCTGCTTTATATTCCTTACTGTCACGTGGCAGCAAAAAAAAACAACAAAAAAAGGGAACCTGAACCTTGAGCATCAAAGTGAGACAGGCCTCTACTTTCTCCCTCTATCAGAAGGATGAAGCACATAAGCTGTGCACAGAATTCATCTTAAATGGGACAGGGACACCTTCAGCAGGAGGGCTCCTCAGTCCGGGCCAAGAAATATATCAGAAAATCAATCATCACTGCTGATCAAAGCAGCAGCTATTCAGCAAAGCATGCCAGGGACAAACCACTAAGGCATCGAGCTTCCCAGTCCCCTCTGCTCTTCTTTAATTTATGTGTGTTGTTTTTTTTAAAAAAACAACTGCAAAGTCACTGGCTGACCTTCAGTTGAAAAAAAGGGGGCAGAGTGATACTGAGGGGGCAATCCTGTAAGTGACAGAAGTTGGCTAACTTTCAATTAGTTGTCATCTCGAACCCTGAAAGCATAATAACGGTGGAAAATGAGCGATTACGAGTTCCGGATCATGTGAATCGATCACAGTCGAGTGTGTGAGGACGGTGCTGTCTGATGGGACGGCGGGAGAAGCCGTGAAGCCCAGTTGAAAAAAAGGTGAAAATGTCAGTGACGCATTACGTTTCCATCGTCAAAGTCAGTGACAGAGTTGTCTGCCCGGGCTGTGTTATTTACTCCACTACAGCATCCATGTTTAGGGGGGGTTGCCAATGCGTGATAAAGCACCGGGGGATGCTGAAACGAGCTTGTTTTGATACACGGGTCATCTCATCCCTGTATAAAACGAGCAGCAAGCTAGCTAAAGTCAGCGGAGGCTAGGTGGAAATGTCTGACTGGTCCTCCTCGGTGATTCACTCTGGATGCAAATACAAAAGGATGAGATGCTGGGGTCCCTGAATGCAGCACCGCGGCGGAGGGGGTTTCATCCGACACAGCATTGTTATGACACGGTAGTCTCCTCTGTATAAGCACGACTGGCGAGAGAGAGAGAAAAGCGTATTACCTTACAGATGCAGTGTGATGACCATGTCTTTACAGTTCTTGGCGCAGGAAACAATCGGGGGGGTCTCCCTTGACTGGGCAGAGATCCCCAGCTACCCTCAGAGACAGGCGGCGTCCATAAGTCTCCACATCGAATGTGTCTGTTTCTTCGTGTTAAAGACGACAATGAATCTCGGAAAGTCACAGAAAAAAAAGAGAAGAAAAGTGCTGTGTCTGCCCGTTTCCTTGAATGCGGGTTGTGATGCTCTCAGCTCAGCTCAACTGCACTCCGGTCGCTCCTCCCTGCAGCAAGATCGGCTTTGAGCGGGAAGAAATCGCAGGACTGGATCGAACAGCGGCTCGTCGCAAAACACGGAAGTGGAGTCACGCAAAACCTCGGACCCGGAGTGGGCAATTATATAGATATTTAAAGGTTTTGAGGTCGTGGAAATAGAAATAAAGCATGTTTTACTAATTGTACAATAAATATAGGCATTAATGAATGAGTTTACAAATTAATTGATTAATGACATCATCACTTGAAGCACCGCAGCCCAAAAAACATGTGTTACCCATAAGCCAACATTGTGAAAGAAGCGACTGTTGACATTTACATTTAGGACATTAAGTAGATGCTGTTGTCCAAAGCAACTTACAAACACTTATTATATCCACTCATTCACATACTGATGGCAGAGGCTACTGTACAAGGTGCCAACTGCTCATCAGGAGCAATTTTGGGGTTCAGCATCTTGCTCAAGGACACTTCAAAGTGCAGCTGGGAGAGCCGGGGATTCAAAACAGTGACCTTCCGATAACTAGAAGACCCACCCTACCTCCTGAGCTACAGCCGCCCTAAACAGCGGATACATTTTGGATACAGCATACAGACGTCAAATGACTCATGTCAGTGTCATAACTGGAGCCATTCAGGCTACTTACATTTGCTTACGGTGCAAAGTCTAGAAGAGCTGCATGATTACATTAATTAACTCCAAACCGGAAGTTAGTTGCCTCAGTCGGCTGAGGTCTCATGTGTGCTCGATTCAAAATGCACATCCGGATCAGTTTCAGACAGTTTCTTAGTGCAAGGCTTCAATCTAAATCCCAGGTCTGTAACAACTTGTCAGACGTAATGTAGGTGCTAACTACAAACTTGTGACGTCATAACTATGTCATGTGTTGTGAGCTGACACGTTTAGTAAACATGTATGTAACTGTGATCCTACCCTCTCACTTAAAGTGAAACTCTCGCCGAAATGCAACCTAGGCTTTTTTAGTGAATGTAATCTATATGAGTCAAACCTTTGTGTAAAAGCATAATTATGACGAAAGAGGCCCTTTTGAGATTGACCGTGTTTTTTCGTTTTTGGCTCAAACTCATTTTTTTAGTGGGAATGCATGGGGCCCTTTTTTCTGCTAATATCAAGATCGCTATTCTTAAAACACTAAGGAGGCTCGACACAACATGAAACTTTGCTCGTAGTATCACCAGGGTCTCTACACATAGCTCAACTGAACCACATACAGTCTACCCAGACGTGTCGATCCACATGTACGTCTGGGCTGCCATGACGACAACTAGAGGAAGAAGCTACTGCTAACGTGAGTTGTTAAAAAACTTTCTTTTTAGTAAACTCTGTACACAAACAAAGTTCTCAATGCTCATGTTCATGTGTAGAGATCTTGGTGATGCTACGAGCAAAGTTTCATGTTGTGTCGAGCCTTCTTAGTGTTTTAAAAATTTTGATACCAGCGTAAAAGTGTCCCATGCACTCCCATTGAAAATGAGTTTGAGCTGAAAACAAAAATACAGTCAATCTTTAAAGTGCCCCTTTCGTTGTAATTATGTTTTTACACGAAGGTTTGACTCATATACATTCACGAAAAAAGCCTAGGATGCATTTTGCCGGGAGTTTCGCTTTAAGTAACATGGTGAGAAACAAGTGATTGAGGAGGCGGAGTGGCTGAGACAGAGACACCATTCATCCTGTTACAAGACACTGAACCATCAACATGATTTTGTGAAGCTGTTGCTGTAAAGGAAGAAGTTACACAATGCTGCATGGATGTTATAAGTGCTTGTTTTTTCTCCCTTTACTTCACTTTCATTCTTACAAAGCAGTGACACAAATAATCATCAGAAATCCCAGTTAAAGAGAAATATATTGTTTTAAAAGAGTACAAGCAAGCATTTTAAAAGTGCTGGTGAAAAGATAAGGCTCTTAAATGACAGAGAATCCAGACATATACACACCACGTCAGGAGACTTTACCCAACTCTAGCATTATGTTCAGATATTGTTCGCGTTCGCCACTTCGCCATCCCGTGGAGGGAAAGATGTCACGTAATGTGAGTGTTAGCTAAATGAGGTAACTTAAATTATTAAACAAAGAAGGAGGTTAAATATAAAGTTGATGCAAAACAGCTACAGACACTTCTGTGGGAGGAATAGGGGTGTCGATGCTGTTTGCAGCTGGATCAAGAATTCAAGCAAGCTAGCTAAAACTGGTGATTGTGTCATCTACTGTTGAGATTTTCACATAAATAAATATCTGTTGTAATAATATGTCACTTTCTATGAGGCAACACATTGGTGTTTGAGTCTATGGCCCACTGATGATCCAACAATACACCTCCAATTAACACTTCCGGAAAAATCTTTAACATTGCCACTTTAATGTCAAAGTAGATGTTTGCTTTAACGTAGGTCAACATATAATTGAACTACCGATCAATACTTAACTTACAGACGTTATTTGAACTTGAAAAGAGAGGAAATGGTTTATCAAGGTAATTTGAAAAAGAGTGAAATTAGCTTATCTGTGGAACAAGTCAAACATGTCAAACAAGTCAAACAAGGCAAATGCTGAAAGAAAATCCACAAGGTCTGCAACAAGATGATGCAACGTTTAGAGGTGAGACAAGGTGACCTCAGTGTCAGTGAAAGCGTCACGCATACTGTAGTTAGATCCTACACTTAATGTAGAAAAGCAGGCCTTGAGACCTTAATTATGTAGGCTACCTTCATTTAGTTATTTAAATGGACCAGGTGACTAATGATGACGTGAATTTTCTGCCTTTTCAGTGCTCATTAGTGTATGACGCACCACTTCCACGGTATCTAAACCGGTTTCCCAGTGGTTTCCACACACAGGTTGGGTTTAATGGCGAGTATTGTATGAATAGAAAAGTAATTTTAGAGGCGAGCCACGGGTGAGAGGGCGATTGTAAACTCTTCTCATCTGTCCATGTCTGTCTCAAAAAATGGTCAGGTGTCAGATTTCATGGCTGGCTTTTGGTTACCCAACCTGAACTCTGACATGCTCCAGACTAACCTTTGTCCTCAAGGACATTGAAGTAGAGAAGAAAACAGAGAATACTACATGTTCACACTTGTGGGGAATGAGAAGGTCATTAGTCCAAACTACTGAAACTTGAATCAAATAACAGTTTTGAGATCATGTATGACTGTGCCTCCTCACTGATAACAGACAGAAGCGTAATGTCACTCTGTGGTTTGTATCCATTGAACTGATAAAATGTGAATGGTAATATATATTTGTCGGTGATAACGGTATAAAAAAGAAACACGTGTGTCGTGGGAAGGTTAAAGTCTTAACATTGCGCAATTTTGATAACAAGTCATTGAACAACCGTCTGTTGTACAAGCGGATGATGAAACAGGTCAGCTGACTGGTGACGTTTTTAACCGGGAGACCTCACTGGGAGGAAGCACATTTCTGTGAATCAGTGGTCTGGTGACGGAGCCGGCAGGAGGACTAGAAGAAAGAAAGCCGAGGAATTCAGTCTCAGTACGTTGAACACATACTAAGAAAAGGTAAGAGGCTCATCATCGAAATATCAAGTTTTTGTGGTGGTTATTCTTTGTTTAATGTCTTTCCATGCGACTTAAATCGGACTTTGCCGGGTGGTTACGTGAGAAACGTGGTCTACCACTGCGACTGTTTCCGGACAATACTACTGGGACTCCTGTATTTCTCATTTAATAAGCTTAGTCACATGTTTACTATTAAAAACATGTCACAATCCAACTTACAGTCGACACTGTTAGTATACCATACCAAGTTTTAGCCTATAGTTAGTAGGCCTATGTAACATTTTTTTCACCCTTTTCTTTTACAGTAAGCCCATCTGATATACTGTTTCTGGTTAATTTTCGATGTGGTTCAATATATTGAGGAGTTGGTAAACGTATGAAAACACTGCTTGCAGTAATTTGATCACAGAAACTATGATCTTCAGGGTGAGGTTACCAAAGTCCGTTTTGTAACAATGCCGGCAACTCATTGGTTGCACAACTGTGTGGGAGTGAGCCCCCCCTAGTGGCTGGATGACGTCATAGTCTTCTTATTAACCAAAGGCAGCCATGGAAAGTAACAGTCAAAATGTAAACTAATTTTACATTGGAAGTCAGTAATAATTGCCAATAATGTGAAATCTAATGACGTATTTTTTTCTTCCTCTCCTTCAGAGTAACCATGCCTGTAGACCTCGCCAAAGGAAAGAAGGCATTCGTCCAGAAGTGTGCCCAGTGTCATACTCTGGAGCAGGGTGGAAAGCACAAGGTTGGGCCCAACCTTTGGGGTCTGTTTGGACGCAAAACAGGCCAGGCAGAGGGCTACTCCTACACCGATGCCAACAAGAGCAAAGGTAAATACTGGTCATGTGTATTTACAGTACTTAAGCGACTCTGCTGGTCATTCTATGTGACTAAAACGCTATTCTCCACTCTTTTTTTTTCCCCCCTGCTCACTTTTAATTCCAGGCATTACTTGGGATGACGACACCCTGATGATTTATCTGGAGAACCCAAAGAAATACATTCCAGGAACGAAAATGATCTTCGCTGGCATCAAGAAGAAGAATGAGCGAACCGACCTCATAGCCTACATCAAGTCTGCAACTTCATAAAGAACTCTTCATCTGCGTAGCTTTGCCAATTTCGGTGTCGAGAGGACTCTTCATTCTTTCAAGATCAGGCAGAATGAGAAACTGAGAATCGTTGGCATGACACGTTTCGTCACATACAGCTGTGCCTCTGTTTCTGACACGATCCTCCTTTTGCGGTGGAGTAAACAATATCCCCTGGTTTTAACAGGTTACTTTTTAACATAAATTATTGAACCATATACTGTGTTTCAGAATGTGAGGACTGAAAGCTGTGTAGTTTGTTTTCCAGTTAACTGTCATCCAATCTTTGAGTATTCTCAGTTGTTTCTTGGTTTATAATCAAGTTGTCTTAATGATTGTTCTGAGAATGAATGATATTTCAACAGTCTTTTTTCTTATGTCCTGTTTGATTTTCAAGTTGAATAAAATCGACACTAAATGTCTTTCTTTTGGTAACTTACAATAAATACCTGGAACAAAATTATACACACATACAATGTATTGTCAAATATGCTGGACTGTGTGCATGTCTTTATCATTTTCCCACTCAGTGGCGGTGGATAAATATTTAATCGGTCTTCTACATTGTATATTTATGCGACCAGTACCTCATCATTGGAATATCTTAGTGTGACCTAGGTTTGTTATGTGACATATATTTGTTTAATCTATAAAAGAGTAGTTTGTCCCTCTAAATGAAGTGACATAGAAGTTGTCGCATTAAAGAGTCTGTTAGTATTTGGAGGGTGATATGCAAGTCACAAATGCTGCATGTTTTTGATGATGTTGGTTTTACTTCTAAGTTGTTTGTCCTGAGTAAAAGTTAAAAACTCCATAAAGGAATACAGATTGTTGACTGGCAAACAGTTACTGTTAAGATTTTTGTTCGGGCCACTGCATGTTGACAAGATGGGTTAAAAAATGCGTTGTAAAAAGTACCCAAATGTATAACTTGACTTGAAGTGAAGATACCAAATTAAATTATTGCTTTGGTAGAAGTGAATGTTGCCGATATGAATGGTAGTGAAGTGAAAGTCTTAAAGTATCTCACACTAAATATACTAACAGTATACGAAGTAATTCTGGCAATACATGTACCTATATAGAACTACAAGTAAAAATCAATTGTCGCGCTAACGTTTATGTAAATATTGTATACTACGCTATTGACTGATTAGAGGCTTGGGCAATTAACGGATCCAACATGCTGCATTCTTCATATATGCATGTACATGGATATGCAATAAAAGTCAAATGAAATGTAATGCATTATTTTTGGGGGGTGAAAATATTCACAAAACACAAATTATAAGATCAGATATGTCACAGAATGAACAATCAAGTGAAACCCTAAAATAACCCAATATCCCAAACTAATTTTGAGTAGCATTATTTAAAAATGATCTTCTTTGGCTCTGATGTAGCATGTTATCTTCAAAGTTACTAGTAACTAAAGCTGTCAAATACACGTAGTAGAGTAAAAAGTACAGCATTTGTCTCCAAAATGTGGAAAAGGTGGAAGTATAAAGTATCAGAAAACGGAAATTTGGTAGCAAAAGTATCTCAGAATTGTACTCAGGTACAATATTTGAGTAAATAAACTTCATTAACTTCCATCACTGGTAAAAGACAATCAGTTAAGACTTGGTGATATAACCTAATAGTCAAAATCAAAGTTTTTCTTATTTAAAATTATTCCCTTTAAATCTTAATTTGTTCATATGCTGTTGAAGTGTTAATGTAAAAGACAAGGGAGGCCAATGCTGCACAACAGCCAACTCTGTTCATCCACCAGTAACTGGACTGTTTGTCAGAGCTTCCCAGTCCAACTTGTTGGAGTATAGCTCCCTCTAGCGTTCAGACGTCGCACCTGCACACAGATTCATTAAGAATATTGTCTGAAGGAATTTGATTCTCTGACGTCCTCCTCGCTGTGACGTGATTACACGATGGAGACCGACCGGTGCAGATTCCACATTTGCCAAAGTTTGTCGGTATTAGTCGACCTGCTCTGTCGCACACTGTGAAACACATTCTTCCTCCGGGGACAGTCGTTCACTTTGATTCCTCCTGTCAGCCAGCAGTGCCATTACAAGCCGTGGCAGTGGACGCAGATGCAGATGTGTTTGACGCTACTGAAGCATACTCTCATTAAACGATAACCCCCCCTCTCTCTCTACATGGCGGTCTTTTGCTCTGAAGGAGCCTTGTTTTTAAATCTAGAGCAGCACTGGGTTATCGCTGAAAGTAATGCTCATTAACACTCACTGTAATCCACCATTTTTATATATCTTATTTATTGTCTAGATCACAGTGTGCCACATATTATTCATACTGATGTGGAAGATAGATTCCTCCTAATTATCATCATCATCCTCATCGCCCTCCTCCTCCTCCTCATCAGCATCATCATCATCATCATCACACTCTGTAAAGGAGGCCAAACGTTCAAATGTCCAGAGGGCTGACTGCTTAGGCAACCCGGAGCTTCTGTCTGTGTGACGAGGCGAGCGTCAGCGGGACCGAGCCAACCACAGCCAGCTTCATTTGCACACAAGTAGACCCCATCTGACGGTGATGCTCGGTAGTGGCTCTCGGTGAGATACCCAATCCCCGTGATGGTCTGCGGAAGCCCCGGTTCGTTTCCACGCTTGCTTTTTGCTCAGATTTGCTTTTAATTCCATTTAAAGAAAAGAAAGAAAAGAAAAGAAAAAAAAACCCTGTGTGGAGATGCTGTGGAGGAATATGCTGGCACGCAAGGGGAGTCTCCATCCTGGAGGCTGGATGTAAAGCCAGAAGCCCCCCACAGGGGTGGGTTCCTGCGTAACGCAATCTTGGAAGTTGTGCGTCCAGGTGATTCTCTCTACTTTAACCCTCAGTAAAGCCTCATAGATGACATTTCCCCGCGCGACTTCATGGATTTGGTTCACTGAGGACCAGCTGAGGAGCAGACATGGCAGTACCAAATATGGTGTTCTCTGACGTGGAAACTTTTCTGGACTCGCATCCCGAGTTATTCGAGGACTACCTGAACAGAAAGGGGAATTATAGCATGGTGGAGAAATGGCTCAAGAATCACCAGGCGAGCAAAAGTCCGGCGGCTCCTGCTCCTGGTCCGGCTCCTGCTCCGGCTCCTGCCCCGGCTCCAGCTCCTGCTCCCGCCGAGGCGAGAGAGGAGAAGAGTAACGCGTGCAAGGACAGCTGGGCGAGCAAATGTGACGGTCTGCAGCGGAGAGCCTCGCAGAAGGAGCTGCGCAAAACTTTCGCCAGATCCAAGGCCATCAATGTCAACAGGACGTACGACGAGCATGTGAATTCCAGGGCCCAGGAGCCCCTGACGAGCATGAGGAGGAGAGCGCTGCTGAGGAAAGCCAGCTCTCTGCCCCCGACCACTGCGCACATACTGAGCGCGCTGCTGGAGTCCAGAGTCAACATCCCCCAGTACCCCTCCACGGCCGTGGATTTTAAATATTACCTCAAAGAGCACAACGAGAGAGAGTTCTTCCTGGAGCTTGTGAAAGACATATCCAACGACCTGGACCTAACGAGCCTCAGCTACAAAATCCTCGTGTTCGTTTGTATTATGGTCGACGCGGACCGGTGCTCCTTGTTTTTAGTGGAGGGGACGGGCAACAAGAAGACACTCGTGTCCAAATTCTTTGACGTGCACGCGGGCACCACAGTTTTGCCCTCAATGAATTCGGACGAGGTGCAGGTGCCGTGGGGGAAAGGGATCATTGGATATGTGGCCGAACACGGAGAGACAGTGAACATCCCTGACGCATATCAGGTGCCCGCTCCTCTTTGTGCATGCATGCGTGCGTGTGTGCATTTGCATGAGTCACAGAAAAAAAAAAAAAGAGAGAGAGAGAGATAGAGGCTCAGGCAGGGAGACAGATCGTTTGCCTCTCAGTCTGTCATTTTATCTGTCACCGGTAATTGATCATCAATCACTCTTGCGTAACAGAGCCAGCCCCAGAAGCCAGCTGGACAAAGCTCTCCTCAAAACCACACATAGACACACAAAACACCGCTGAGTAATAAGAACAAGGCAGTAAGAGCAGATATATCATCCTCTCTCTCTCTCTCTCTTGCTTTTGGAATCCCACTGTGTGTACCTTGATTTTAGGAGAGTAAGTTAGAAACTCGATTAGTTTTACATGGCAGCTGTAAGGACAGCACCCTGCCTAATGATGCCAGCAGCCCCCCTTTTCAAGAAAAGTCTGAGCAGACCTCTGTCTGTACCAAACATTTACAGTAATACATATGAGTTGTGTCCTTGGTGCACCACTTTTTTTTTAAAAGTCTGACATTCATCCAGGTTCAGAGCAAAGTTTCACATAGAAGTCATCAAATCTGCTGCTGTCCTAGATGTTTTTGTTTGTAAGACACCAAGTCCTGATGAGCTGTACTTTTTACTGCACTGTCACCTGAAAGTTGAAAAAAACAAAAAACAAAACTGCATCTTTGCAATAAATGCTTACATTGTGTCTTCACTTTGCACCCTCCCTGTGGATTTGCAGGATCGTCGGTTCAGCGATGAAATCGACAAGCTGACAGGGTACAAAACCAAGTCTCTGCTGTGCATGCCCATTCGCAACAGTGACGGAGAGATCATTGGAGTTGCTCAGGCCATCAACAAGTCTTCGAGTGGAGCGCTCTTCACCGAAGATGATGAAAAGGTAAGTTGATGGCTGCAGTTGTGAGAATAAATAAGGATCGCTCACTGCAGCGTTGCCTGCTTGGCGTGTGACGAGCAGGGTGTGGTACACATTTGCACCTGTGCGCTTGGGAAACCGGTATTGGTACAGATATCAGTGTCATATCGGAGTGGTAGACCGGAATGGTACTGTTGAACTGGCATCGATCCAAAGGTGATCTGTGCCTGACCTTTGTACAGAGGAGATGGTGATCAATTTATGTTTTTCCTTTGTGTTCATTCCGATACGTTGTCTCGACTTTAGCCAGTTACTAACGCCTCATTCCTCGTGTAGTTGCATCCTGCTCAGACTTTGCATCTTCACTGAAATGTTTGTATCTCTGAATCAAACAGCTTCATTAAGAACACAACGGATAGAAATAATACTCGGGGCATTCTCGGTTCAAGGTATTTCTAAGTCGTGTAAAAATAGAATCACTACTTACGCAGAGCTTCAGACTAACTTTTCATGTGCCCGTGAAAGAAAATATGTATATTCATGCCAGAGGATGAATCAAGACAACCAGCGATCATTTTACTTTTGTGCCATTATGAGGATGACGTTTTTGTGATTTAAAAGAAATGTCTCCACATCACAAAATTTGGAACGGATATTCATGGTTGCTGGAGGATTTATCTCGATCACTGTGGTGATCCTCTGAATGGCTTGACGGTTTTTGCTCAGATGAAAGTGAAACGAAAGCTTGTAGAGACATTTTCCCCCGCTGGAGGACATACAACATCCAGGTATCGAGGTTATGCCTTACATTTTTCCTTAAGCGCCATCATCGGTCAAACTTCATGGTTGTCTAAAGTGACTACGAGGAACTTCTAAGTGTTCATGAAACAGTTGTAGTTGTAGTTTGTTGTATTGCTGACGTTAGCACTTAGGCACGATTGAGGCAAAGTAAAACTCTCCAGAGCTGCTCGTGTGGCTCTAGACCCTCGTTTTCGTTGCACTGAAGCATGATGCCGAGGAAAGAACAGGCCCGCAGTGAAATCATCATCGTCTTCATGATTAATGTGTGACATTTCGGGGATGTTGCGCTGTTTTTTTTTTTGTAGGCAAGTGCTGTCACGTGGTGTTAGTGGCACACAGGCATAGCAGGGCTGTAGTGATGTCAGATTTCTTTGCTGTCAGTGTCCTCAGGAGTTTGCAGTAGCAGATATATATTATAAAAAGATGAAATTGGTCGAGATTGAAAAGAGGATTTTCTCATGTTTTGATTTGGCTTATGACCTGCGAGCATGGTTCACGCTACAGAACATTTCATTAGTTTTTTTTGTTAGATAAACCTTGTCTGTGATCTAATATTTATACTGAGATGCCTTTTTGTGTATACCTCATTATTTGAGTTGCTCAGTAAATTGGGGATGTGGGCGGCGATTTAGACTTTTGGCAAAGTGAGCGTTATTTCCTTTCAGAATTGAGATTTTCCAATTCTCAAGTCATTCTCATGTCTTTTATTGCACTAGAGTTGTTATTCTGGAATTTACTTTAGAAGAGGACACGATAAAAACACTCACAATAAGTTTAGCGTAGTGAATTTTCATTTTCAGGATTATCTTGAATCTAGATAATCCTGAGTATTCTCACATGACTTGATTTAAGAAGCTATCCCAGCTTGCTCACATACAGTCCTACATTGGTTTCCTGATATAACTTGAATTGCCTAAGCCCGTCACCATCGCTGAACGCTCGGCTCACACAAAAACAAGTTAAATCGGACGTGTATAAATATTAGGAGTTACAAGCTATCAAATATATATCCTTCATTTGTGCAGGTGGACCTTCTCTTTCTATAAAAGCAAGGAATCTCTGTCTGTCTGTGTGTGTGTGTTTCTGTGCCTCAAATATCTCTGCGGATCAGGGTCAGACTGACCTGAGAGTTTCAACATGGCTGCCGTTTGGTTCAGTGGTGTGCAACTTCACATTTGTTTGGACTGCAATGATACCGTGAATAAATTATTTCATAAATGCTTTACAAATTTGGGAGCATTGCCCACCGGAGCCACCACAGTCACGTGCGCACCAGAGCCAATCACTGCAGAGCTCAAGCCACGACACACAGTAAGAAACAAGTGGATTTATACCTGCAGCGGGGCGAGCTGGACCGGGAGTTAGCCGGCAGTTCGGTCCTGTTCTGTTCTGTGCATCTAAACTGACTGTTAATGACACCAAACCAGTCCGAACCGAGTCTGTTCGGGTCTGAGGAGATGCGGAGACGCACGGACAACAAAGTGGAATAGGAATCTGTGGATGTTGGTGTGTAGCTAGCTGCTAGCCACTAGCCAACCGACATGGCCCTCCTCCCGAGTCGACGAACCGGACACACCGGCATGTCCAAAACCGGATTTAGGGTAAATAATGTCCGCCACGCTTTTTCGCGAACAATGCCGTCACGTTTGCTTTGTGTCTGGTGCAGAAGAAAAGGTAAAAATGGGCTTTTGTCACGAAAGTGTCCAAGCAGCAAGTTTGGTTGTTGAGGAACAGGAAGTTGTGGGAGGGACGTCGGCGGATGATTGACAGGCAACGATGGTCGGTGTACAGACAGCGATATTGAGAGTTGAGAGATTTGTGACATTAAGCGTGTTTGAAGTGTATAGTTAGTTTGTTATGTAGTGTTCGGTGTCGTGTGTTTTGTGTGTAGTGAAGTCGTTTTTTGTTTGAGATGAGAAGAATGAGAATGGGAATAAACTGAACGTGGAGCAGGCAGTGCAGCTCTTCATTCAACTGGAAGGAGCTCAGGCAGACCTGAGCATTGCCTGCATTTAAATGGAAATAGTTACACATAACTTTGTAAATTTTTTTAATGTATACACATATTCAGCAAACAACAATTTATATTTGCATTATAAGTAATACAAATTGGTTTGTTAAACATATTTGTGGTTTTCACAGTAAAAAAATCTCACTTTTTCTACTAGTAAATAGTTTTTAAGGTGAAATATAATGGCAAAATCAAAAATAGTCAAAAACGGCCAATTATACCCTGGTTAATCGGATTTCACAATAAACCTAAATACCCCTGACGTTCCACCTTCAAACACAGCCTCATTTGGCCATCAGTGAAAAAGCTTCTTAACCTCCCACTTTTCTATAGGAACACGTATTTTCTTACGGGCAATGCACTAGTTGTTAATGATTACTTATTGATCAATTCTTGATTATTGATGTGTTCTATCTGTGATGCAGTAAGAACGCTTGTTTCAGTGATTCGATTATGTATAAGTGAAATTTTAGTTTTGAAAGTTTTAAGGATATTTTGATGATTATCAGGGTAATGTCATGAATCACAATGATATTGGTCAGGATGATTGTGACATGATATTTTACATATTTAGGTTTTTAAGTTTGACTTAATTTATGTGTATTCAGAGTACAATGTATACAAATTGTCCAGTTACACAAAACTGAGCAAAGCCTGCCTGCTTTCTTTTCAAGCTGAATATCTCACATCTGACATAAACAGCAGGTACTGTTTGCCCTTCCTCTGTTTGTCCCAGTGTCCAAACTGCTAAATGATATTTATTGTCTAAAGGATTGCTCCAGCTCAGTCTGACATGTAGCATATTTGCCCTCAGTCTG
>CAEMYA010000089.1:1451482-1466160 GCA_903131615.1 Diplodus sargus
CTTGGAAATTTAGCTCATAATGGATATGGTTTTCTCATGGGCCCGATCATAAGATATCCCTTTCTAATTAAATAACACCCTTCCATCAACTGTAATGGGGAAAAAAAAAATATATATGGCAACAGAGAGGAATCACTGGCATCCGTGTCTTCTCGACTTCACTTTCCGGTTTCTCCAAAGAACGGCGGAAGCACGCGAGCATAACTATGGGCCGAAAATTCCCCAAAGAAAACAAACTAATTGTGGTATTTGAAATGGATTACTCCAATCGATAGGCAATCATTCTCAATGCATTATTTATGACGATGAAAAAATGAAAATATCTACATTTTTAATTGGCATTGACATTTGTGAAATATAGATATGACCTATTTTCCTTCACTTTCATGTGTAGGATTTTCCCCTGTGGCTGCAAAGTAGGAACCCCGCTTTCCAGTGTGCCTGTGTGATCTTTCAGCCCCCCCCCTCCTCCTCCTTCTACTTCATCCAGCACCATGCTCTCCTTCCTGCCCCCCCCCCACACTTTCTTCCTTTCATAACTGCTCCACATAAGGAGCCTTACGGAGAACAGTTGACTGGGATTTCCTACCGAAGTGCAAATGGCAGCGGCAAACAAACCCTAGCTGACATTTTGTAACCTGGGGGGGCTGTGAATTAAGAGAGAGGAGAATAACCTGCTGACCTGACAGGCAAACATTTGTGAGGGGAAAACGTGGTGCAGCTCTGGAGGAGGGAGAGAGAACGGACATGTGGCTGTACTGACGCTGTAACGCGGAGTTCTTGAAAAACGGTCATATTATGAATGCTGACTTACGGGCCGATAAGACCCTCTCTGCTCGTTGCGCTCATTAAGCCCGGGCTCAAGATAGGAGACGTGGATGCATTAGTGTGAATACGGTTAATTGGAATCGCGTAGATTTTTTTTGTTTTTGTTTGAATAATAACGGGGAGAGAAAAAAGAAAGAAAAAAAAAAGCCGTTGACGATCGCTGCTGTGTAACTGAGTTTGTCAATGAGCTCTGAAAGTAAACAACGCTGAGATCCTTCGGTAAAGCTCCCTCATTAATCTTAACCCTCTCCGAATGAGTCCACAGAGTGTTAATTAGCATGTCTCCGTATTTCCATGTATCATCTAAAAATGGCACCGCGTTCTCCGACCTCCGCTGCCTTTCTCCCGCTCTCTAAAGTCACTCTCTCCTCAACGTTTTTCCTCCCGCCGCAATCAAACAGGCTGCCAACATCCCCCTGGTCTGCGAGCTGGGCATCGATAAGCTCTCCTTCGACGACTTCTCTCTGGACGTCGACGCCATGATCACGGCCGCTCTGAGGATGTTCATGGAGCTGGGAATGGTGCAAAAATTCAAGATCGACTACGAGGTGAGCGACCGACTTTGTTCATTCCTTCGCTGGACACTGCTCCTCCGTTGGCCGAGTCCTGGTGCGTCCTCGCGACAACTCGGCTGACCCGTGTGCTCGTCTCTGTGTCCGTGTTTCCCCTCCAGACGCTGTGCAGATGGCTGCTGACTGTCAGGAAAAACTACAGGATGGTTCTCTATCACAACTGGAGGCACGCCTTCAACGTCTGTCAGTGCATGTTCGCCATGCTTACGGTAAAGATCCCGCCGCTAGAACTGTTGGTGTGACGCTAAGGAATTGACCATTTATAGCAAATGCTCATACACTGGGATAGGGCGGGAAAAGCTCTCAAACAAACAGATTTCAACTGAAACACCAAATCTGAGAACACAACAAGGGTGCTGGCACTGATCGAATGTAACTTAGAGAGATCTTCCCTCTCAGCATCACAGATGAATCCATGACTGATTGAATCCCCCATAAAGTTGTTTTTAGAAAGATGCAAGGAAAAATGTACACAAAATGATATGGCATAACTTCTTCTTTCCTACCCGATGAACCATCTGAGGTCAGTCATGTGCTAGCCAGATCAAAATCTTCTCGACAGGGGGCGATGGTACAGCTTTTTGGCGTCAACGTCGTAAACAAAAAACAAAAGTTCCATATTGCTGCTTTGACTGAATGTTCTCAATGATTCTGTCTCTCAGGTTATAAGGACATCAGTGTACGCCTGTGTGCGATTGGACGTTGCTAGTCAGCTTGTTGCCCAACACAATTGAGCCAACTATCATTTTGGTTGAACTCTTGATGTAATTGAAGAGAAAAGATACTTTTTCTGTTTGACCTCTGTTGAAGTCGCTGATATTCAAATTATGACTCGTTGCATGGACTGACTATACAAACAGCCAAACCAGAGATGTTTGTTTGAACAGAGACCCCGAGAGAAATACTTGACGCGGTCCCAGCGGGCCTTCACTTTACCAGGTCCTTGGGGCAACACACACACACACACACACACACACACACACGCTCATATACGAACACCACCGCGTAGTTCATTTAATCAAGCGCAGCATTAATGAACGGTGTCCCATCTGAATTGATCGTTGGCAGAAGGAAATGGAATAGAAGTGTGTAAGCCGTTCTGGGCACCTCCGCTCTCCGGCCATGTGTTTTAATGAGTGGGCCGAGGGCCGTGCTATCTTTGCCGCTATCCCCACAATGACCTATAGTGACTCACTCAGCACATGGCCTCCAGAACCCATTCATCCAGCCCATAAAGCTCTCTGTGTGACTCTGTGATTGCAGTCCCACTGGCTATAGAGGGAGATACTGTTTATTTCAAGATGCTGCCGCAGTCAGAGTGTTTTGTTTTGTTTTTTTTTGTTTTTGTTTTATTTAATCGGGCATGTGTGTTTGTTTTGTCATCTGTTGCCAATTAGACGGCAGGCTTCCAGGAGACTCTGACGGAGGTGGAGATCTTAGCGCTTATTGTAGGTTGTGTGTGCCACGACTTGGACCACAGGGGCACCAACAATGCTTTTCAGGCCAAGTAAGTGTTTGCTCTTTACCCGTCCGTCTCAGCTGTACACACACACACACACACACACACACACACACACACATACTCTCCCTCCTACACACTGTTTATAGTGTGTTTTCCCACCTGCAGCAGTCTGCAGTAGTCCAGCCCGGATCAGCAAGAGTCAAGTGGCAAGTTGTATAAGGCTTATATAAGGGTCTGCTTAACGAACAGCCTGTAAACACTGCTGACTCTGAGCACATTTAGGTCAGTGAGTACATTAAACCGCTTTAACTTGGTGTTCTCTGCACTTGCAAAGGTTATTATAGTAATAAAAAGGCTCATTCACAGAATTCAAATGATAACGTGAATGACTGTGAGGTTAAAGTGCGGGCTCTATGCTTTTATATAAGGGTGTTTACATCTGTGGCATGATTATATCATTTTTGTACTTTAAGATCCAAGAAAATAATTCAACAAGTCAACACATTAAACAAACACATCGTATGTTTTAACTGATGTCAGATCCTCTGTGATCTATGAACGCCCGCGCCCACGGGCCTCCCTGTTGTTCCTTCACACCTGTGCTGCAGCTATCCTCACCTCTCCATTTATTTGTTTGCCTTCCATCCACCACGATCTTTAGGATTATCCAAAACTGTTATCTATTTATGAAGAGGCCAACCAGACACCCTCTGCAGCTACAAGTCAGCGCTTTAATCTCATGTTTTATTTCAGATCTGACGTGCTGGAGTACAGAGCCATTACGATAAAAGAAGATACTGCTGTCCTTCCATACAGAGCGCTAACTTTACCACTTTCATTTTGCTTTACCACCTCCAGCACACCGGGCTCCGTTTGTCAGTATTTTTCTCCTCCACATTAAACGCTGATCGTATTCAATGTTGAACAATTGAACCTCAGCTGCAGATTAGGTTATGGCTCTCAGGTTTCTCTTATTGTCGAGCAATAAATTGGCAACAGAGTGCAGAGTGAGGGAATTACAGCAGATTCAACAACAGCAGACTTTGTTTCTCAAGTATGTGTTGAATGCTGATGATGTTGTCCCTCTTCTTGATCCCTGTGTTTGTGTTTGTGTTTGTGTTTGTGTGTTTGTGTGTGTGTGTGTGTGTCAGGACGGGCTCAGCCCTCGCTCTGCTTTATGGGACCTCTGCTACGCTGGAGCACCACCACTTCAACCACGCCGTTATGATCCTGCAGAGCGAGGTGCACTGTTATCTTCCAATATCTGCTGCAATGCAGTTACCATGAAGGTTCTGCTAATGCCTACCGCTGCATGTTGTTATTTGTGCGACACATTCAAACCCTGGCTGCAACCAGGTTTAACTCTTTAACGAGCCTCCTCCCTTCAAGACGCCGCAAAGGTTTTTAATCTTTTTGCTGCTGCTGTGTCTTGTGCTTCGATCCTTCCTCGGATGAGGCTTCTCTTTATAATGAATGTAGTGACAATGAAGACTGGAGTGTTATTCCTCTGTACAGTCGCCTGCATGAAGCTAATGAAGTCTAATACAACAACTGGACATTCTGCAGAGAGGTGTTTGCGTTTTCTAGGTTAAACTGATAGAAATAGGGTGGACAAAATAGTAGGCACCTGTTAGGAACAATGCAGCGGCACCATAAGCTGTAGTCGTATGAGGTCCTCGTCAGCAACAACCTGTCCTGTTCCTGCCACGACATGCCAGACAGTTTCCTATCCTGCAGGTGGAACAGTGGAGGGAAGAACTCATAAAGGAATAGTTCAACATTTTGGGAAATAAGCTTATTCGCTGAGAATTAGAAGAGAAGATTCATACCACACTTGTGTCTTTACCATTAATGTAAAACTGCATCCAGCAGCAGGTTAGCTTAGCTTAGCACAACGACTGGAAACGGGGGGTGGGGGGTGGAAGACACACCTAGCCTGGCTCTTTCCAAAGCTAAAAAATTCAGGGACCGCCCACTGTTCCACCTTCCCATTATTCCAAAACCCCAATAACCCGAAAAAAAACATCCCATTAGGCCGATAGTCCATTTGTCCGACAGCCTGTTATCCTGAAAAGCAAATTGCTTGTAAGGCCCATTGTTCCAAAAATACACGCTCTCTGTGGAGTATTCTGACCTTAATATCTTGTGTCAGGTCAGGGTTAGGGTCTGTCGTTTGGTGTAAGGCCAGAAAAGCCTCTTAAAGGCATAACCCTCGCAGATTCAGTCACTGAGCAAACAACTGCTGGAAGAGCGTGTATTTTCAGAGCAACGGGCATTCGTTCTTTTGGGATAACGTGCCTTTCGGACGAATGGGCTTTGTGTCAATTAGGACATTTGTCAGACTGTTTGGGTTTTGGGATAGTGGACGATGGGGACAGTGGCCTGAAAACCAAAAGATCTGCCTGGCAGCACCTCCCAAAAAAAAAAAACATGTTCCTATCTGGACACACTGACCTCCTGCAGTGTTGATTTCCTCCTGTTTTACAGTATTCTGCTGGCTGAGACACATGTTTAACAGACAGATATGAGATTGGTGTTGATCTTCTCATCTTACTCTCGGCAAGAAATGAAATAAGCATATTTACCAAAATGTCAAAATTTTACCTACATCTCTCAATTTCCTTTCTTGCCTTAAAGACTTAAAAAAACATATATCTTAATTTACCTTAAAAGTAAAATGAAGGGAGTTTATGTCGCGGCACCTGAAGGCAACCGTGCGGTGCCTGGATGTCTGCCGCATGTGAGCGAGAAAACAAATAGCTCAGGCTGCCCTCAAATCAATGTAATTACAGAGGCGATAGATTTGGTGCTAATTGGTTGAGAGAGACATTTTACCAGGTGACTGGGTTTGCATGAAGTCGTAATTAAAGACGTTTTGAGGGAGCAGCTGAGCTGAGGCTTAGCAGGGTATGTTCCGGCGGCTTCATTATCACGGCGCTGACAACACAGTAAGCTGACAAATGTTTGCTTGGAATATCATAATGGCTCCTGTTGATACTGGGGTTGAACTAACCCTGTCCTATTAGCATATAAATGAACAGTGTGGCTAATTCAAGTAGAGGAGAAGGCTCACGATTCAGCGTCGCCCAGCCGGCGTTCAGCCATTCATTTAAAACGTACACTTTTTAAAAAAAAAAACGTCACTCGCACCCTTTTGTCTCTCTCAGTTTCCTCTCATCACTCTCACTTCCTTTTTTTCCTCTCCTGCCTCCTTCATCCGCTCCAATTGTGACAGAATGAGAGAAGTCCTTTGTGGTTCTGCTATCACGTACTTCAATATTTCATGGGAACAGATGAGCTCACGACTGGAATCCGCCGTGACGTCCTTTGGACTTTTTATCCTCGGCGTTTAAAAGGAAAAACAGAGGTCATCCAGTTTAGAGGATCTCGGCTGCTTTCTCGTTATCGTCATCTCTCGTTCTGGTGCTTTTTTTCTGTTATCACCTCGACATCTTCTTCTTTTTTCTTTTTTTTTTCAAACCGTCCCTCTAGAGGAGGGAGCCTAAGTGGTGAATGAATGTATAATACATAATGGGGAGAGGCCTGTTTGAATGATAGAGAGCCTCAAGTGAGAGATGTTGCTTACTTATTAACAGTTGCTGGCTCCCCTCCCCGCCTGCACGGATCCATTCAGCTATTTTTATTGCACTTTCTTTTTTTTTTACCGATAGCGGCTTGTTGTGCAAATAAGCCCTTTTTCCTGAAAGAGTTCTTGGACACTTCATAGTAAGGAAAGTCAAAACACCCTATGCAACAGATACTAAATAGGTCTGTAGTGAGCACATTTATGAATCATTGTCATTCAGCCTCATCACTGGCAGATCTGGTGTATTTCTATGACACGTTGCATTGTGGGATGTTCACACTAAGTAGCGTTGAACTGTGAGCGATGAACCTTTTTTGTTGTATTGTTGAAAATTACAGAGAGGGTTAGGGTTAGGATTAATTGAATTTCCGTTACCGGTGTCATCGTGATTATCCTCACATGAGTGACCTAAGAAAGGCTTAAGGATGCGTTTGTCCAGTATGTTTCAGTGCGACTGAGATGAGTTTTGAGTATATTTTGATGGAGCAATATTGTGAATCATGATTGTTTTGCCAAAGAAACTTTCATATGGTCCCATGCCTTGTGTGAATCTTCAAAGGCACTATGTAGTGTACAAATGTAACACTCAAAATGGCCATCTTGATTACATTTTTCTAAAACAAAACAAAAAAAAATGTAATTGCAGTGTAGAGATAAAAAGGAAGCAGTATTTACAGCTTCACAAATTAATTTTCCACTCATGGATCCTTTATTTACCCCCTAATCTGACTGAATTTCCATTTATTTATTTTTTTATTCAAATTTTCTTTTTGAGTCTTTCAGCAACATCAGGCGACAACAAACTAAATAGAACAAAAAAAAGTTCACCACTGTGATGCCTCGGTTCATTATTATTCGTTTTTCACATGATACGTGGTTATTTTCATATGTCACTTTCTGAGTCATTCACATGTTTGTCCCGGGAGCTGTTAGTGAGACATGATTTGAGGCTCATGCTGATATTTCAGAGTAAAATCATTCAAATAATAATCACCAAATAATCTGACACGTGAAATATGCATATATGTAGCAAGGACCTCTGAATATTAGATACCGAGTCATTTTACGGATTCAAGCCTCTCCTCAGCAGTGTTTTTAAATATCATTTCAAGTAAAGTTATTTTATGTAAAATCCAGAGACTTGCAATAAGGTAATGTCACCCAGTATTATCTGTAGTTTAATATAACACTCAAAGCTCTTATTGGATCGTGAAAAAAGTCTGTAAAATGAACCTATTAACCAGTAAAATGGACCTTCTGCCAAGTTAATGGCACCCGTGCTAAATAAAATGAATAATTCATCCAGCGTCTGTGGTCTTTTATGTGCAGAAGTGACGTATGTTTAGTGATTCTTTATCATGTTATCTCTGGTTGTGTCTCCACAGGGTCACAATATCTTCTCCAACCTCTCGTCCACAGAGTACAGTGACCTCATGCAGCTGTTGAAGCAGTCGATCCTGGCCACCGACCTCACGCTCTACTTCGAGTATGTCCTGCTGAACACCAGAACTGCTTATTAAACTGTTAAATCTCCTGGTTCTGAGGTGTCCACAGAGCCCAGCTCAACCCCAGCGTGCATGATTATTTACAATGAAGTCTGTACACTGTTTACTACAGGCTTCTTTTAGCTAACACCGCCCTCTTGTGGATTTTATATTAGTTGCAGCTGCTTATACAGATGTGTTGTTTCTCTTGCAGGAACAGAAACACGTTCTTTGAGCTGGTCAGCAACGGAGAGTACAACTGGAACGTGAAGGCTCACAGAGACATGTGCAGGTGATGCTGCACACAGAGACCTGCTGTTTTTTGTCTCCTCGAAAATTAATCACTTTTTTTTTTTTAAATGGTCCATGAAATAAATCTGTGTTTTTTTCCTCTCAGATCCATGATGATGACAGCGTGTGATCTCGGTGCTGTCACTAAACCCTGGGAGATATCACGCAAGGTGACAAAACACTCTCCTTTAGATAAGACCATGTGTTTCAATTGCGGAGCTGAGCCGATTAATCGATCAATTAATAAATAATTGGTCAAAAGAAAAGTGATGGGCACCTTTTCTGGTGATTGGTTACATTTTTAAGTTCTTTGACGAGAAGCAAAATGCCCTTAACATCCAATGCCGTCCAATAATTGTATACATTTGCTATTTTTTTTGTCTTGCATAATAATAGTGACAGCTTTATTTATATAGCACCTTTAAAAAAAACAGAGTTACAAAGTGATGTACGTGCATACAACATACCAAACAAGGAAATGTCACAAGGAAAAGGAAGTATCAGAGCAGGAATTACAAATATACATAATGATAACAGAAAGTCTTACTCAAGGAGACGAAAGTAAAGATGAGAGATAAAAGCATCTAAATCAGGGGGTAGAAGCAGCTTTGTTGAAGTGTGTTTACATGACAGAAAACAGAACATCTTCAGGTTTTTGGGAAATGGAGCAATTATCATCAGCTTTAAGACATTGTGACAGACATTTTCCTCAATTCCTCCTAAAATGTATAGCTCAATTCCAGTGAAAAACAAAGAAAATTCCTGTACACACTTTTCACCTCTGCATCAGTGACCAAAGGAATTTACTATTTTTCTCTGGACTTGCATGTTTTTGTGGGAGTTGATTCCCTACACCACAAAAAAGACTGACGTTACCGATCAAAACCATTGATAAATAGAGGAAAATGACTGAAAGAGGATGGTTAGCCGCAGCCCTCGTTAGCTGTCCTCCCTCTCACTCCAGGTGGCGGAGTTGGTGACCAGCGAGTTCTTCGAGCAGGGCGACAGAGAGAGATCGGAGCTGAAGCTCACGCCCTCCGTGAGTACATCCAACCGTCTCTTGTGTCTTTCATGCTTTTCTTTTTTTATTTTTTATTTTCACCTCTGTGACCTCTGAGAGCTGACGATGCTGGAGATGCATTTTCCTCTGCAGTGCCAAAAACACACTGAATGCGTAGGTAACATGAGAAGCAGTGTGAGGAACAAAAAAAAAAGTGAATCGTCAGCTTGATTGCTGTGCCAGAAGCAACTGGTGGACAGTGTAGCAGTCATTCTTAAAAAAAATAAAATAAACTAAACAAAACAAAAAAAACACACTCCTCTTCCTCCTACACAGGATTCAAAGCAAACACTGACCTTTCTGTTCATTCACAAGAGGCATTTTGGTGTACTGGAGTGCTGCTGTTACAGGAGATCTTTATTTTCATCTCCTACAGATAGACACAGTAACAGCTGCAGGGGAAGACTCTGGTCCGAAACGAAGATGTTGTCTTAATTAACGCCTTCGTGCTGTTCTCAAAGCCACAGCACTACAACAGAGGAGCACTGCCTGTTTGATTGAGGAGCTTTGAAGGCTGAAGCTGTGTTGCAAGTTCTTAAAGGCGGAGGAGAAAAAAAAAAAAACCAGCAGCTTTCCGCGCACAATTAATGGCTGTTGACTAATCGAGCCCGGCCACATTGCCTCCCCTCTGAAATAACTAATGCAGTAGCCTCAGGTCTGCCGCTTGTGTCAAACCTTTACCGCTCTGTGTGTGGGTGTTGGAAATTAAATATTAACTTCTAAGTCGTAGCCCAGTAACTATCTCTGAAGCACAGCCTCGGTGCAGCCTCTTAAGTTCAGGCTGCCGAAGAATGAGGGAGAATAGAAAATGGACGTAAAATAAACTCTCGAGAGCTGAGGGGAGGTTTTAAAACCTAAAAAAATAAAAAAGCAGCACTTTAGGGAGTGTGAGCCTGACTCGGAGCATCATATGTTTCCGTTGGTGTAAGTGCATTCTCACTTTTTTTCTTGTGTGTGTGTTTTCAGGCCATCTTCGATCGAAACAGGAAGGACGAGCTGCCAGGGCTTCAGCTGGGCTGGATTGATGGAATCTGCTCGCCGCTGTATGAGGTAACACTTCTAGCTCCGCCCCCTCCCGTGGCCTTCACTGTCACATATGTCATCTCCGTCAGTACTTGCTGTCCTTCCACAGCCATTGCCTCCTGCTGACGCCAACAGTGAAACTGTCGCTAACAACTATTCAACTTTTCTTGGCGGCCGCGGATTTCTCACTAAAAAGTCTTTTTTCATCGAAAGCTATGAAACCGCTTCAAGGTTGCATCCTGTTCTTGTGAGAGTGAGTGTGCACTTTCTGGCTTGTGAGAGAAGCTCAGAGGTTGCGTAGTAGGGGTGGGTATTGGCAAGAACCTCACGATACGATACGCATCAAGATACTTTGTTCACGATACGATACGTATCACGATATCATGATATTGTGATATAAATAAAGATGAAAACCCGAGTACCTGTATATGTTCATCAGATGATATTGATCAGAGGAAATATTGAGTCAAAACTATTTCATTCAAAACAGCCTCTCCATTTTATTAATTCCCATGAAATTTCCGGGCAGTAATATTCTCTTTGTCCAGCTCGTTTTCTTGCTATCTCTCTTAACTTTGAAGCCAAAGTGCTTCCAAATGTCAACTTTAAATTGCGGAGGCGTTGTTAACGTGCCATCCATTTTGCAAAGACCTCAGCCACTCTCTCTACTACAGAAAAACACCCGCCGCACAGCAGAGTCGCTTTTCAGCGATATATTGATATTTGGAGTATCAAAGTATCGCGATATATTGCCGTATCGATATTTTTGCACACCCCTATTGCGTAGCGTGTGAACAGAAGAGCTGCGGTGTTAGTCGGGTTAAATCCCATCACTGAGGCGGTGTGGCTCTGGGCTCTGCTGCACAGTGAATGGTAGCAGGGGAGGGCGGACTCTTCGACCGCACGCTGTTCTTCCGGAGACATTTTGGCTCACATGCAGATGGAGAGGCTGATTTCATTGTCAGATCGCCTCCCGAGCAAACGTTAGGGTCGGAGCTTTTGGTTATCTTTCAGGGAATTAATGGAAATCCATACTGTGTCCTCTCCAGTGTAGTAATGTGAGTGTGTGTGTGTGTGTGTGTGTTTCTCAATGACGTCAAGAGAGACTCAGCCCGCCCCTCCCCACTGCCGGCAGCAGAGGCTGACTTACTGAGGAGATCAGGTCTGTTAAGAGACGAGGCGTGTTGGAGGCAAATTCATGAAAGCAAAACAAATCAGACGGATGAGAGTTTGTGAAAGGAGGCGAGGATGAAATAGTTTGTCCCTTCCTCGCAGCGCCGGGCTTGTTCTTCCTCTGCGCTTCGTGCTGTTCAACCACCTCCTTCCCTCTTTACTGTCATATTAAACACATTACTCTCAGTCATCACGGGCAGAAAACAAACAATAGATCATCTTCCCGTCGATTGAATTATCCCAGGATCAGTGTCAAAAGTTAAGGCAGACTAATCTTCGCAGGGCTCTGGTTCCACCATTGTTGCTGTCTGTGTAGTGTAGATAAAAAGCATCAAAGCAGCCTGTGTGTGTGTGTGTGTGTATGCCTGCGTGGGGGGTTTGTCTCCACGCCACCCCACGTAAAAGCTGATGTTTGGAGAATGCAGATACGGGGCTCGCGATCACGCCGCTGCCAATTAAATTTGCAAGGGGAGGAGGGGGGGGGAGAGAACAGAGAAAGTTCAGAGGCGGCAGGGTTTTTTGTCCGTGGGCGGAAGAGATCTCGTTCTTGATCTCGCTGATCTCCCTCTCCTGGTGGTGGCTCGCTACTTTGTGGAATATTAATCCCCCCATTATATAACCTTCCATCTTTACACGCCCCGCCATATGACAGCCTCGCTCGTCTTCTCCCGCTTCCTCTTCTTCCTCTGAGACTAACCCAGTGGAATAATGATGCCGCACTAACCAATGACAGTGTGTCCCACGGTGGATATATACATACATATATATATATATATATATATATATATATATATATATATATATAAAAGAGGGATTCTTCTCTTCTTTCAACACGCAGATGAGACGAATCCATCAAGATTACGACTAACAACCCATTTAGTCTTTGTTCAGCAAGTGTGCGCGTGTCACGTTCCATCACAGCGAGACGATCGCTTCAAAGTCAACATCCACGTTTTTTAACCACGGAACATTATACAAGCTGTCATTTTCCTTATCAGTTACTTTGCAGATTGTCTTCTCCATCTGCTGTTTGTAAAATACACACATAGAAGAGACCTACGGAAGATCTCTTTTGCAGGAGCTTTCTGGCCGCAAGAAATAGAAAACATAGAGATGAACAAAAACGTAGGGGAGACCTGGGATCAAAGTAACACTTTTCAGATCAGTGTCGTTTTAATTTACAAGCCGGTTTTCACTGTAATCAACAACTCACTTACATGTTCTATTAGTACCAGGTGTTATTATACAAAATTTGGAATGACTTCAATAATCTTACTTTTGATGAAATTCAAACGGTTGCGTTAAATAACACAACAGTGTAAACTTGTTTATGGCGTTCTTCTTTTATAAAAGTGTCCAAGAATGCATTTGTTCTGATATGTAATTGTCAACATATAACGTCCTTTAATCTCAAATCACTGGGAGTAGAAGTCCACAGTTGCTCTCGTGACATTCTGCATCACCGGTGACCGGCTTCGTAATTATTAGCACACATATTACTGCATTATTCTAATGCACTAAAGTGGGCAGAAGGAAAGCTAGTCTTGATGTGTGAACTTGGCCACATTATGGAGCTCTGTTCTCGTGGTCCGCCCACACAACCTGCTTTAATTGTTCACATGAATTAGCGAACGCACCCCCTGAATATGAATGCATCTCCAATCGCACGCCTGCATTTAAAGTTCAGTTAATTGGCAGCTGTGATTAGTTGTGTTTTCCCAAGTGTAACAACGGATTTGATTTTCCTTTCATACGTACAGCACACAGCCCCCCGGTGTAGGTGAACTTACTTATTTATTTCATTCGTTCTAACAATGGCCACCCATTCGACTCCTTTACATGTGCGAGTAGACGGACACTTTTTTTTGTTTCGTATGTGGGATCCGTGCCCACATGTTATATTTCCATATGAAACGGGGTTAATTCGACAATAGCTAATTACAGACTTCCCTGAAAATCCAGCAGACAATGTTCGGAGAACAGAGGGAACAGAATCCCCCCGTCTCTCAGGTAATTTATTAAAAAATGGCTGATGGCAGCTTTGACTACACTGCGACTTGCGATTCAGTGTGGAAAAATGACAAAGAAGGCTTATCTCAGTCATACATGTGCTTCTAATCTTAAGTAAGCAGCCATGTCATTGCCTTAAACTATCAAGCTCCTGTATGTTGCTGTTGTTGTAGTAGGCTGTTCTCTGTATTGTTTCATTTGTTTGCTCATATAGTGCACGTGATGAGTAATGTGCTGCTCTTCTAGCCTCAGTCTGTGCCTCTCATGTATTATCTACATTCTAGTAACAGATTTTCATAACAATACATGCCCATATACTTTTTTCTCAAGTTGAGACAGTATTTCCTCATCCATTTGCGTATGTAAAACACAGGCAAAACAGGATGGCATTTTGTAATATAACTGAAAATAAATGTTTAATTTTGATCCACGTACAAATTGAGCAAGGATTTATGTCTGGCTTACGTAAGAGTCACGTCTTGATTAGGAAAAAGAGACGCAACTTGTTTATTTTTTGTGGTTAAAGGTGCCATAAGTAAGAATTTTATTTTAAACATTCAAAAATTCATTCAAATTATCAACAGTAAGTGAAGAAACGTAATATTTTATGTTAATCGGAGACGTCTATGTACGGTTTTGTGTTGCAGAGACGTCTACTAAAGTTGACATGCTAATAAGCTAGCCACGGCTGCGTTCTCTAATGCAACTTTCCACACGTATACACACTTTGCTTGGGTGGGCCCGAGTATATTTGGCGACCTATATTAGCATTTCATACTTAAATACAATTTTTTATTGATTATCCGTCCAAAAGAGCGACGCCATCTGCGATCAATAACTAGTGGACAAGAGACACTTATTGGTGTTACGTCCCTAGTAAAAATACACTGATTGTGATGTGACCTCTACTTGTACCAGTGTTTTGTTCAAACTTGTCGGTACTTGTATATCAGGTCCTGGTCCAGCTGTGGTCCGGGCAGAATAAGCTAATAGGACTGCTAGCTGCATGGCTGGTACGACCAGGGCCCAGGGGAAACCCTGGCGCAACATGAAAGTGAGACTTCCCTCTTCCGGTCCCCCAAGCACCACCTGCAGCGAAGTGTTTTTACAGAGTACACAACCACACATGCTGGCAGTCTGGGACAGCAGAGGAGGAGAGCCTCCCAGGAACTGGGAAGAGCCGACCCTT
>CAEMYA010000089.1:1481661-1538772 GCA_903131615.1 Diplodus sargus
AAGTGCATCTACGTTTATAATATTGTTTAACTGCTCTTGATACTAAAAATTGCAGTTGATTTAAAAAAAACCTTACTAAATTTCTTTCACATTTTGTCTCATTCACCTACAACATCTCAAAAACCCAGACTAAAACAAAGAAAACAAAATACTACTGAGAGCCCAGGGTAACCGGGTTACTCAAGTGTGTATAACCTCCTTTCTTATTTATATGTTTCTGTGATGATCAAAAAAGACTCTGACAGGACTGACCCATGACAGATCTCCATTGTCATTTTGACTGTGACCACTGTGCTCTCATGATGTAGACACCTCAGTGTTAGAGCCCCTGACAACAACTGTGACCAGATCAAATCAAAGACCTCTTAAGGTCACATTCTGCAGCCTTCTCAGTGCTCTTACTATCCTATCATCTGTCAGACTGCGACCTCCCCTCCCGCCCCACCTGCCCATCATCTCAGGCAGGGAAAAAAAGCCAGAGGAGTTACCCACCCGGAGGTAAGCGATGACAAAGGTCAACATGTAGCCCCTCTGCCCATTGTCCTCTCCAGCTGCCAGGCCCCTGGAAGCAGATAACAGGGTTAATATTTAACAGCTCTTTTCTTTTAGCTTTGTTGGTCCGAGCGCCCCCCTCACAACAGCTGCCTGGGAGCCTGTCAATCCAACAATGTACAGATCAATGAAGCTATGCTCTGCGCATCGCCACAGGTCAGCCACACATCCATCACCTGCGGTGGGTAATCAAATTTTCATCTACCACCCAAACTAATCAGGCCAAGCTCATTACAAAATCACTATATTGATTTTCAGCCTTCTTCCTGTTTCCCCAACACCACAAGAAAATATTCGCCACAGAACCGCACCAATCCATCAATGGCACTTGATCTGATGGGTGATCGTGATTTATTTGAAATAATGCAATAAAGCAGAGGATGCTGCATGTAACTGACAAGCTTCTTATGATTTAATTGCTGGCTATTACGAGGGCAGAGCTCCAGCTACCTGCAAGTCTGGGCACTGGGCCAAACAGCAACACTAACAGTAATATATGATCAATGGGCTTTACCCAGGAAGAAATCACTGACATGGCCCAGTGAGGAGCACTCATGAACTCTGGTTTGTCTGTTTAAGCGTGTGTTGCTTATGTTAGTTACTAGAGCCCGATGTTGTGTACATTAGCCGATATACACACAGCTTTTTTTTCCATATCCTTTTTATATTAAACACCAATTTTGGCTGATAATATTGGTCAATGATACATCAGTCAGGCTCTAAAATTTACATCAGAAAAGAATATTGCAAATATATATATTCTTGTCTCTACATTGAAAACAACCCTATTACCTTGGTCCCATCCAAGTTTCCTTGGAGTCCTGACTGATGAAACTCAAAGCTGAAAGAGTCATATTTGTTTTTGTTCTCAATAAAATGTCCAGATCCATTGTCCTAATCATCAAATGTTATAGTTCATCAGAAGTGTTTATTATCTCTTCAGCTTAATTTACTTGTGGCTCATATATTGCTAAATCAATTGGAAAGCTGCTTATGTCACACATCTGCACAAGCTTCATATTTTGCAGAATCCACATTTAGCAGCAGGGCTAATCTCTTAAGTCAAAGAAAAGTGTGGATCAGTTATAATACAATTGCATTTCAGTCTACTTCTCTCATGAAATTCAAATAAAGGCTGAGTACCTGACTGATTTAACAAACTCAACTATCCAATCTAATAGTTTCCAACTACAATAGACCTTTAAGTCCTTCAGTATTGAGCACACACACATACAGTATAAACACTCGCCATCACTCATAGCCTAAAATACACACTCCAATCACATACTTTAATTTATTTCATGTTTTTGCCATTTTATGTAGCCGTCCTTATGCTTGCTTTTTGTTCCTTGCTTGCTTGCCGGAGCTTTCTTTTGTGGATTATTTTATTTTTTTCATTTGCTTATAATGTGTATTATGGTGAGACTCCTATAGGCCTCTCTGGGTTTTCTAATTCTCCTCTGCACAATCTGCTTATTTTATTTTGCTGTTAAAATAAATAATAAAAAAAGGATAAAGTGAGCTGTTGCTTCCTGATCCGTTGGATGACATTTGAATGATGGATGAAATATACAAATATACAATGAACAGAGTGGACATGTTTGCATCAATATGTTTAAAATCTTTTTGCTCGGGAGATTTGTGTGAAAAGGCAAAATGTAATATAAAAATGTATATTCAGAAGTTCATTAAAAGGCTCACGGTTTTGCTCTTTACTGATATTCAAGTAGGATTTAACAGATTTAACTTGAACCAACAGTTATGGACCAGTCACTTGCTCCTGACCTGTGATAAAAGCAGATCAGAAAATGTTTTGGTGACAGGAAATGAAGAGAGGAACAGAGGAAAATGCTAGCTAAAGGCTCATTTTGTGTTTTTAAAATGATACAACAGCAAAGCAGGTTTTTGCTAACACAAAAAAATACAAAGTTAACCAATTTCATTAATTAAAATCAAAAATAACAAACACTAAGTTCAGAGAAAATAGGTGGCATTTCCATGTGTATTAGACAACTATTAATGTTGTCAAAAGTCAAACCATGAACACTCAATGTGTAGAAACATCTGGCATCACAGCCACCTCAGAATTACCAGTAAACAATAATTCTAGATCACTCACTCTTGGTTGATTTACGTTAAGATGAACTCATCTATGAAACTATTGTTGGAGGTGTAAAACAGGCAGAGGATAGAGAGAGCATCCCTCTCAGGCTGACAGGTAAACTGATTGCCACCAAAAGTCTTCATTGATCCGTTTAATGATCAATCACAACAGCGAAGCACTCCCAGGCTCTGTCCTCTCGCCCTGCGCTGTCCTGAGGGGAGCTGCGCCCTACTATCACCACCCACACCACACCTACTTTAACACAAAAGCCGGCCTGACAGGAGGACATCCACAGGTGATCCATCAATCCACACAGAGACAAACTACTGAGTGGAAGGCCATGTCTGAGGTGTGTAACTGTGCTTCTCCATCCTTTTCACTGCTACTACATAATGGCTGGTTAAATAAAGTGACATCGGGGCCTCAGGCAGCTCCCCATCATGCTCAAAGTCACACTAATTGGTGCTTTGTCATTTCTGCACCCAGATCTGTAACTGATCTTTGTGACATGCGTCTTTTCAGACAGGAAGAAAGAGAGAGGACGACTACTTACCCAAATTTAGCAGCGATGTCATAAACCTGCTTCTCGTGCTGCAGGACCTTCTCGCGGTCTCCCTCAAAGAGTAGTGTGGCCACACACAGGCGGTTGGGGTCGAACCCTTTGAACTGGTGATTTAAGGGGTGGATTAATCTTTCATGAAAAACACTCAGGGGAAGCCAGCAGCAATGTTCAGTCTAATTTAATTCTTTTTACCTTGGTGATGTAAAATGTCTTCAACCCGTCCAAAAAGGATGTGAAAATCGAAGATACTTGAGGCTTCAGGGCGTGACCTGTGAAAACATCAGATAAGAGTCAGCTCCATCTACTCTTAAAGAAGTGGGCCTTAAAAAACGGATCATTTTCTTTCACCCATTAGTCATAGCCTGCTTCTGCTCGCATCCTCCAGCATTCTGAGAGGGCAAGCGAGTCAGATTTATTTGGGGTTTCAAACAAAAGGAGGAAATATAAATGGTAACATTTGAATAACTTTACAACTGGCCAGTGGCTGCCAGCGACAGCGACTATAAATCAGAGGCTTTCCGAAGGGAAGTGGGGTTGACACAGCGATATCCGTCTTCCTCACCCACACTTTTTGATTTATTCCTGATCGGACGCACAAAAGCGCCTGTGGACAAGCGAAAATGAGGGGCTGGGGCCAATGGGATGGTTATCAATCACAGCGGGGAAGTCACGGGTGATGTCGCCGAGACTTAACAGTTCATTTATTTCCCCCCATGCTCAAGTCTCTTCATCACTTAGTGTCCTAATTGTTTCCATTCCAAAATTTGATTGCAGGTCTTTAGGTCTCTCGCAGCCATCATACTCGTTAATTAAATACTCAACATCCAGAGAGAGAAAATTACACCTACACTGTGAATTATTTTACTTTTAACTCTCCCCTCTGTGGTTTAGTTGCTTTTTTTTGGCATATATCAACACAGGCTGCTACTGACAACAGTCTCATTATTCATCTTGTGCATCAAGACAGGCTGTGCTAAATTGTACTTGTAGTCCTGTGAATACATCAACTCTCCTTACTCAACAGCCGACATGATTAAAAGTGAGGACAAGCCACTAATAAGCCCAAGACAGTATCATAGAGGCATGAGTTTTAGTTATTAGTGAAAAACCTGGTCGCTTCATCTTCCCTACTTAATGCTAAGAAGTGCCTACTCTGTGAAAAGTGGAAATATAGGGGAGATAATGAGATCCCTGGAGACTGGGGAACTTTACAGAGATCTCTGGCAATGCCAGATGCATTCCACTAGACCTTAAGAAACAACATCATAAAATTTCGATGTAACAACTACTTAATTTTGGCCAGGGTCATTTTTCATCTTGCTTCAATTCGTTGTCTGTGTGTGCAGCGATTCTGCTGCAGAAATGATAATCAATTTAACAATTCTGTGCTGTAGAAGGTAAAATCATTGCATGCTGTACCGTTGCCATTCATTGTTCTTCTCTCAGGAGGTATATACAGTACATCAATGAAAAACCAACTCACAGAAATACAGTAAGAGTAAGTAACACATTTAAACTCATAGTAAATACGATTATTAGAATGCTGCTAGTTAACTGCCGGCCTCTTGATAAAGCTCTCTGATCAAATCTAAAGGTTAAACTGGAGCCTAAAAAAACACTGCCTGAAAACAAAAACCAGGTCAAATAAAGTCCTACTCGTAAGTTAAATGTTAACCATAAAAGCACCCGGAGGGCTTCAATGAGAGTCATGTTTCCATACAAGGGAGAATGACAGCTGTGATAATGCTTTAAGTCTAGACTGGCCTGTATTATTAATTATCAAACAAAACTTACCAAATTTAAACTGTTCATTATCCATGAGACGTATAGATGCTGGGGCACACCTCTGAAAAACAAAAGACCGTCTATATCAGTTTTACTGACTAACATTTTGAACAACAACAAAAAAAAAACTAGAGATACGATAATAACCTTCTTTTCATGGCTGATACCAATAACATATCAGATAATTTTACATTTTTCCTTATTTTTTCTAAGATTATTGTTAAGAAGAAAATTAGATTATCCATCCTTCTCAATATCAGTGAGATGGTGGCATTTTCAGTATGTTAGCAGGGATAGCTTAGCTCAGACTGGTAGGATTTTAACAACACATACAAATAGTCTAAACATTTAGTGAGATTCTATTGCTGCATGTTATGGCGAGATCAGTTTTAAACAAGTGAAGTGATGACCTGAAAGTGCTTATTACAGTTTGGGCAAACCTCCAACACACCCAAGAAGCCTCGGGCCTTAACCTCCTTCTGAGACAGGGGGGAAGCGGCAACAAAAGGCAGCATGTTTGGAGAGAGATTAACAAGTTACCTGTTTGGCAACCTCTCGCAGACAGGCAACTCCCTGCTCAAAATTAGGGAACACCACAGAGCCGTATTTCTGATACTCCGGCATGGGACGAATCTTCATCGTGACCTCAGTGACCACACCCAGGGTTCCTGTGGAAAATCACAGTGAGATTCTGAGTTTAACAAAAAAGGAGCAAACCAGTTCCCACAATTTATATGACCTAACCCCCTCCAAGAGCGGAACTTAAGACCGTTTTACTGGGCTCTGGTACATGTCCCGGGGGTCCTTTGGGTGACCTTCGTCTCACATTTCACCCAGTATATCTGGTCTACCACACACTGGGGGACAACTAAGATTTATCAACTTAAGAGCATGAGGAAATAAAACAGAGCTCTATCAAAGGCTGTGAGGCTAACAGCGGCAACACATATGTAGGTACACCCAAATGTCTGGCTGACCTTATGAACCTGAAAACTGTCAACCATTAGCTGCTGCTGCTGCTGAGGGAGTCATATTGCATGTGTAACACCCTGTGTCTATTCGACCTTACACAGCAAATATGTCTGGGAAAAATAAAAGAAACTGCAAATATCGTTGCAAACTGTAGCTATGGGGTGCCATCCACCAAGCAACATTAATGCCTGGCCAACTTTTGCCTGGGAGCCCCACTTTCGGCAGGGATGGATTAGATTAATTACAAATTGTTAACATCACATTGACATTTCATCTCCCTTTCTTCTAATATCGCAAACAGTTGCTTATTTACACATCCATCAGCTGCGTAGCAACAATAGAATTAACTTGAACTTGTCTGTCCACCTGGTGAATGTACGTCCAATATTCACTCCCTTTCAGCTCCTATTTTTGTCTTTCCAACTCCTGTGGGATATATTTGGCTATTTAAGTGCTAAATGCTCCATTACTATGTTCCCTAGCTAATCGCTGACTGTCTGTCTGTCATTCAGTGCTGAGCAGATAGTGTTCATTGGGTTTTAAGAGCTTTTTCATCTAATACAGCTGCTTGCTGTAGCTGATAATACTATATAAATTAATTGTATAATTCGTCTGTCTTATGCTTGATAATGGTATATCATCTCTTCGTGGTTTGTAATGACTAACTATGAGCTTGATCCAACAATAGGGCAGAACAGGACAGAAAACGTTGATCTAAGATAATTATTTTTAACTAAATATATTAAGGTTTTGGACAAGATGTCACAATAAATTCACCATTTTCTGATGTGTTACCTGGTAAAAACACATAATCAAACCAACAAGAGGATAATGTGAGTTGCAGACCTATTTTCATGTTTATGAATTTTAGCCCGTGACCCAAACCTATTACTGCCCCTGAGCCTGCATGTTCTGTGTTTCTCTCTCCTGAATATAGCCGGCTCCATTAGGAGCCTGTTATGGCTGTTAATGAGCCCTCTAACGTGACACTACATGCCACACGCTGCTCCCTAGTGGCCTAGTGGAAAACATGTGACTCCATTAGGCCTCAGCCATGACAGGCCCCTCCCTCCTGATAGTGTGCAGGAGGAGTGAGCGAGTGAGGAGGAGGAGGAGGAGTTGCAGAGAGAGAGAGAGCGAGAGAGAGAGAGAGAGAGAGAGAGAGAGAGAGAGGGAGGAGCTAGAGTGAAGGGGGGAAAAAGGGGGTGAGTGAGTCACTGAGGAATAAAGGGAACAGCAAAGGTTAGAAAAACACTCTCCTGAGGATGATTGCAATGCAATGAAATGAGTGCTGCTTAAGCCATTTTTACTGAAACTGTCTTCCAGGAGAGGGACTATTCCTAATAAAGAGTCTGAGAAGCTTTCTTAAAAATACCACAAAATAAAATATGTGTTGACCATTGTGAAGCCACCACATTAGAATCAGAGAATGTGTGGCCCTGTGCATTAAATTAGCACCGGTTGGCTTCACTCACCTACATTACATCCTCCGCGGTTGAGAGGATATTTTAAAAGAGAAGGGGATTATCATTGATTATTCCAATCATTCGTCACGCTGGTTGAAGCAAGAGGGAAGAAAATACTTTGCATTCAGGCTACTTCAAGGTCAGGGAGATAGTGGGACCCGGTTGTTGTGCAGTGAATGAGACGCTCCAGGTTTCACAGTAATTTCTGATAAAATGGATGTGTTCCACTTAACATGCAGAGCGTAGTGGCTGAGGGTTTTAGTGTGGTGCGTTGGTGCTGCTGTTGTTGTGGCCTGCTGTCAGACTGCAGGATGCTGTTTCTGGGGTGAGGAGGTAGATAATTTTAATGAGATTGCGCGGTGGTGTGACCTCCAAGGTCCAGGTTTAGGCCTCCCAGAAGTGCATACACTCCCAGAGACGTGTGGTCCTGTCTCATCTCCGTTACAGCACAAGCTCATCTTCTTGACACTACCTACTGTAACAAAATGCTTAAGAAATTTTAACTATTATCATTTGCCTTCACTTATGTACTAGACCTCTTATAAACATTCAACCTGCTGTTGGACTACAGTTAGACACCCACAGTGCTGGATGTGTGTTGACTTTTTCTTATTTTGTTCTCAAAACTACATTTTTTGGGGTTAGGGGTCGGATGTGTTGATGTACATTCTAGAAAAATATTATATAGGTTATATATATTTTCATATCTTTATGTTGAACTGCCTTGCTGTTATGAAAATTGATGTTTGTATTTTTAAATGTATTTTATGATTTTATCAAGTGAATGTATTTTATGATTTTATCAAGCCCATTTCATGGAATCATACCAGCATGCTTCAAAATAAAGTGAGTATTGTGGACAAATGTTAAATTCTGCATAATTTAAGAGCAGACTGATGCCAATACTTCTTTTACAGATGAAATCTTAAAAAATCTGTTTTTAGAAGTAGTCACACTCTAATAAACTTAACATGTTGAGGACACTATCACAATGTTTCAGTTATTCTACATGATTATACACGATATATATATAAACGATAAGACATACGACACTGGTTAAGTTTTGACAAAAGCCCTGTTGTGTGTGCCGTTTTCACTGCAGTGAGTAGATAATGACTGAATTTTCATTTTTGGGTGATCCTACCCTTTAACCTGCACGCAAAATAATAATCATTCACTGCCAACATTAACAACATTAATAATATTTACTGATAATGATACTTTGATGATGTACTGGATCCATTTGATGGTGATCTTACATACGGATGCTGTATTTCAATGAGGTATTGAAATCCCTTCTAATGGGTACAAATGGAGATTTCTGCAGTGATCCCAGTCCAGTCAGGGAGCAGATTGCTGAGCTTTGTAGGGCGAATATAAAGTTTGCATCCACAGCTGTTTAACATAGCGATGCCAAGAGTCTCTGAACCTCCTCATTATGTAGGGAGAAACTGGCATATGGCAGTATTCTCAGTGGGCATTCACAAGGACAGGGCGCTGCAGATGGGGTGGGGAGGACACTTGCTGGTTCCTAACTAACAACCCCTCCAGATCACTCTTCCACCAGAGCTAGTTAATATGTAAGGAGCCCAGAGCATGAGAATCGTCCTGATGTTACTGTTTTATCACACAGACCTGGAGACATGCACACAAATGCACAAAGTCACACACAGAGCCACATGCTCGGGTGTGCTGAGATCACATGAGAGAGGGAGCAAACCTTCTGAGCCCATGATGAAGTGGTGAATGTCTGGCCCCGTGGACATGCGTGGGCCCTGACAGCTCTTTTCAATTACCCCTCGTGGGGTCACCATCCTTATGTGGATGACCTGTTCAGACACACGACACAACCAACACCTTTTAGAGACAAAACAGCAGTATAACTTTCTTTTAAAGATTCACAAATGTTGAAAGATATTATATTTTTGGTGTTATATGTGCCACACGCATGAAGGCATTTCATAACTGATACTCTAATCGCTGCAAAGGGCAAAGTACATTTAATCTGCTAATAATTTCCCTTTCTAATTACTGTGCAGTGACTGAAGCCTTCTGACTGCCTAGCATTTTAAACAAGCATGAGCAGGTAGTAAGTGGCAGGGCCTGCGACTCACAAGGTCCTCAATGTTGCCGTAGATGTTCTTCTTCATGCCTGATGCTCTGGTTGCTACCCAGCCCCCGAGGGAGCTGAACTCCATGGAGTCAGGCTCATGCCCTGTACAATAGCCGCTCTCATTAAGCTGTTGAAAAATGAAAGAGAACATACACTTGTGGTTCAAATTCAAAGGGAGCCAAATGTATTTGGAAAACGAACATTTTAAACCCACAAGAATGTTTTAATAACAAGCAAACAGAATGAGCATGCAAAGGGAAAAAATAATTGCAGCTCTGCTGCTGAGAGTTTCAATGCTCTCGTTTTGCTGCAAAGCTCAAACTCAGGTTTTATGGCATTGCAGAATTTTACTACCGCCTAAAATAAACTGAGAGGAATAAAACAAAGAAAAGACTAAAAAGAGAGACTGGTGCATTATTTGGTTAGCACAATATTACATGTTTAGGCTTTTTTAATCTATTCTAGCTGAAAATTAAAAATAAAGAAACTTCACTTTCACATGTTTATGTAAATCTGTATGTTAAAAAGGGACTATGTCCATGACAGTCTTGATGAAAGATGTCTGCACATTCAGCTTCCACTGCCCCACCCAATCCACAAAATACTGCAAGTGACTTCTTGCCACATGGCCTTAACAATGTGACAATGCACTCTGGGGTCATTTTCAATACAAAAAACCCCTTTGAGCACCCAAGCAACCTTCATCAGATGCACCATCCCTCCGGCTTTGAGAAGAATGTGTAGGTCATCAGGATTCCACGCATTCTCCTTAAGATTGCATCTTTAGGCAGAACATTTAGTAGTAATAACAATAAGGACCTTAAAGTACAACAACAACCCCCACCAGAGGCACAAGACCGGGGTTAAGTCGGGCCTGGTTTTATCACAGCACTCCCCTGGAAGGCAGTTTATAATGCAGACCCATCTGCTCCATCATAACGACACGGTCTAAATGCAGAGGTGGGGTCTGCTTTAGATGCAGCTCACACATTCTTCTACATCAAATGCCTGCTCCTTCTCCATTTTTCTGAATTAGCTTGATGGTGCCATCTGCTCATGACCGCCGCCTCACTCTGTAATCTCTCTCCTTCAGCACTCTGCTCCCGTCTCAAACTCCTTCCTAAACCCTTTTAGATCTGCTGAGCAAAGAGCACCAAGGTGAATGAGCATTGGGCAACCTGCATATGAATGGGCAGCGCAACGCAATTGTTGGTCCAACATTTACAGTAATGTGGGCTCGTTTAGTGGATGTAGATGGAAAACATGAACAGTACTTACCAATCTCTCCAAATCCTGGCCGACGATACCAGCTTCAACGTGGGCAGTTAAATTTTTCTCATCAATCCACAGAATGCGGTTCTGTGAATGAAAAACAAACAACATGACTGAGGAGGTCATAAAATATTCACTTCATGCCAACTATGGAGTTTGTTTCATTTATCTAACACGAAAAAAACGCCATTTATTTCAGCCAGGTTACAAGATCTTAATAGAAAACCTTGTGTATCACCATGTCTGTCCTATGACATTAACAACACACTCATCAGCAGTCCATGGAAGCAGTCCCCTGACAATTTGCTTACAATAGTGGAAGTTTTGTCCTTCTAGCCTGACGGTCACATGTCTGAGGATAAATGTGTGCACAGGGGCTTCGGGACGGAGAGCATTTCCTCAAGGTTAAACTCAATTTAACATCTAATTCCAAATATATGCCTCGTATTTGGGCCGCTGAGCACATGGCTTGCCCCTACCTGCAGGAGGTCATTTCACACCTGCCATCAATTATTCTCCAGAGGTAGTAAACTTTATGTTCCAGCCACACTACTCCTTTCATGTGCTTCCATCTGAGCCACCTCACCTCCGACCCCTGACACAGAACACTGGTCAGTCGCTGGTGTCTGTGGCAACTCAGTGACTAGCAGCATCCAGACAGCTTATATATCGCCTCCGTGTGAGCTTGGATCAAAGGTCTGCACTGTGCTGCTGACTGTATTCACCATTTTGCATCAGATCCAATGGAACCTCATGTTCATGGTGAAGTGCTTGGTATTTCTTTTTAAAATAATGGCTGCTACACCAGTGATGCATTTATTATCTCAAAAACAAGAATTAATTTACGCTAATTGGCGGCAATTAATGCTTATTTTTGCGAGACAGAAAATAGTTAAAAAAGCTAATTTTCACAAGGTGGTTTCGTCAAATGACTCGTTATAACATCTAATACTTTCTATTAAATGACAGTTATACAGAACAAGAAGAAAAATGGCCAAATCCTCAAGTTTGAGAAGGTAAGACCAGAAAATGTTTTTGCTTGATACAGAAAATAACATAATAAATATTTTACTGTGTCACTGATAAACATTATTCTCCCATAAAGCATGCTGATTAAGAAACTTGATTACGGACTGCAAAAAAATAAAAAACAAATGCTCCAATTCAAACAGGAATATCTGTCCTGGCACATTTTTTTCTTGACTCATCATGAAGAAACATTAAACATAATTTAGCTCTGTGGTCTTACTTGAAGCGGTAGATGGTGATGGTGTTACGCATCAGTGTAACATGTTATTATATTAATGGCATATTTCTTATTGTGTCTCCATTCTGTAATTGACATCTTTATACATATACATTAAAAGTGTACTTCTAAACATTTATGACAGTAGAAAAGTCTCTAAATCTTGATCTAATATCTTAAAGTTTCACAACGATATCATTTACTCAAAAGTATTAGTCTGCATTAGATTTGTGTTTAGTTTTTCTTGTCATTAGTGCAGATGAACTCTTCTGACTCTACACAGTTGTTTACGTACCATCTGTGAAGTATCCAGAGAGACGATGGAGCGAGTTTCCTCTGGGGGGCACTCTAGGGCACTAGAGACACTAGTCCCTCCTGAGAGAGAGAGAGAAAAAAAAAACAGTCACAATAGGGGTTACAGCAGAGAAGCCTTTCAATGGACCAAGTGATTATACTGTACACACTGTCCTGGTTTCATGACCTTAAACACACTCAACACTTGAAATGTGAAATGTGTCTGTAGCTTAGTGTAGTGAAAACAGTCTGAAGTTAGCACTGATTGCATTGTTGGGTCTAGTTAAATGAGCTTTGATCAGATATGTCCTGATTTAAGTAAGTTTGTCCATTTCACCTTGTTTCACACAATTTTATGTGGCATCTTATGATAAACACTTGTGCATTTGAGAAGTTTGGCTTGTTTGACTGCAATAAAAGTGCTTATATTTCTGAATAAAGACAGGCATAAAAAATGATTGCTTTCTTAGGATGGTTGGAGTAGCAAACTCATCTGCATCATAGTGGCACTAGTATAAAAAAAATCAAGTGATTTACTGCTTTTTATTACATCAGAAAGCAGTTTGGAGAAGATGTAATGCAATGTGTATAAATGTGTGCACTGACAGATATACAAACTACAGAAAAGAAAAAAAAGTTTGCACGGTGCAAATATCCCCATTCTTCTTTAAAAAAAAATTGAGGCTTTAGGATTTAATTGCATTAAGTGCGTGACTTACTTTTATGGATTACATCACTCTTGTGAAACCAGTTGACAAACTAGTGCATTGCTACAGACAATAATTCCAGTCATTTTGTCTTCAGGATGTAGCTAACAGAAGTGAGTGACAGGAGACATGCATGTGTGATAGAGAAAGGTATGATAGAGTTCCGCAGGCTGGAAGTGAACTGCAGACGCTGTGATTACATCACATCCTTAGATAAGAGGCTCAGAAGGATGTGTGTCAATGTTTTCTGTTGCTCAAGTACAAAACACACACAGCAAGACACGAGATTCAGTCAGCAGTTCAGTGGCTTATTTAGTAGATTAATTTATAGATTATGAGGCAAAATGAACTTCTCTCGCATGTGATGGGAATAAATATTATATCAAAGTACATTCAATGTAAATATACATCTAGTGGCCTGGTATACAGTGTGTGACAGCTAATTATGTTGATTCGAGGCATTGCTTTCACAACTCACCTCCATATGGTATCACACAAACATTGTGTTTGCACGCCAGTTCCACAATTTTCACAACATCATTGTGGCAGTCTGCAAATCATAGGATATCATTTGGAGATTAGTGGTCATCATCAAGAAAATGTTTTAGTTTATTGTCCTCCTGCATTGATAAACTAAGTACTCACTTAACAACCAATAGTAGGCACAATGCAAAGGAAATAAGAAAGTGGCACATGTATACAGAAGACAATAAATAAATGTATATGTGCTGAGCCTTTTGAGCTGGGGGAGCGACAGAGTGGCAGGGTGTATTTTCAGCTGCCTGGGGCTTTCCTCAGGCGGAGTCAGCCTGCATGAAGCTGCGCTCTCAGGGGTGGGATGTGCTGGATCAATACAAACTAGTTTTGGCCAATCACCGAGCCCACATCCATTCACACTGGAGCGGTGAGCGAGTGGGAAGAGCAGCAGTACCTTCCTACGTGGACACGCTTGACCGGCCTCAAGTGCTTTTTAGAGGCGGTGAGAAATGCCTGCATTCTAGATATTTTTGCCATCCAATTAAACACACAGCTTCTGCCTGCGGATTACAGTTCAACAACTAAACCTCCACTTAAAATACACAGCTTGACTTAGGGGGACTACTGAGGAATGTAAATTATATGTGAAAATATCTATTAGATCCATAGCAAATGAGAATGCATTTGCAGTCGGGTCGGTAAAATTCAAATTCGGTGCTGGCGTGGATGAAACAATACGTACAGTTGCTTGGTGATTTGCTGCCCATTCGGGATGCTGCTAATCAAGTTTCAACCATCAGTCAACACTCATTTGCATGATAAAATAGTGCCAGCCATAACAACAGAAAACCAATCTCGGAATCATAATTCATGGGTGTACTGTGGTGGGCCAGACCGCGGTGTATTGGGTGTCAACCGTCCTCCCCCTGACGCTTCTTATTAAGCCTCCACTCATACATATTAATATCCCTGCCTCTGCAGAGATTAACCCTTTAAATCACCTAAGCTGGTAGGGGGGGGGGATCAGCGATACTACGTGGGAGGAGAAAAACAGGGAGATAAAAACACGGAGATGATGACACAGCTTCTCAACTCACTTGGCCATACCACCATGTCTGGAACGCGACCAAATTTGCCTTCCCGCAGAGCGAAGATCTCGTGTAAGCAATGTCCTGGGAGAAAACGCAGGAAAGAGATGACACAGAATAAGAACGCTGTCGCTATTTCAAAAATCAGACAAAGTGGGTGATGTTCTTAGAAGTTGACCGATACTGGACTTATGGAGCTGATGTTGATATATAATGGAGGCAGGTATTTTACAGTTTATCTTAAATTAAATCAGTGCATTAAAACAGTAGACTTCACTATATCAATATTGGGCAATAATATCAATCAGCCACTATATTGTCCAGAAATATCCAAAAACTCTCCTCCCGGCAAGCCTTACCGTGGGCTCGAAACACCCGGTCCTCTGCGTCGTGGGAGAAGGGAATACCTGTGGATTTCAGTTCCTCCAAGAAGGCCTCGTTCAGTGTGGCAGGCTGTACAGCGCTGCTGGTCAAAAGGGGCTGAAACAAAACAGAGTCAATGTGGTTTTGGTAACTGTGACCAAGTCTTTGTAATTCAGATTTATTTGTTATGTCTTCAATTAATGGCACTCACTGTTGCAGGAGTTTTATGCTGCAGATTGGCTCCAAATGTGCCCTCCATCCAGTCTTTCAGACCGGGAATGATCATACCACTGAGTCTATACCTGCATTGTGTAAAACAGAAGACAGAATGTGTGAACAGCCAATTAAAAAAAAAAAAAAATCAACTAAGCTTCATGTATAAGTGATTTCCTGTGGTGGTAGTCAAAGCCCTCAATTGGAAACATCTAAACGCTTGACTGGGCTTATTCATTTGGAAAGCCAGGCCTGTGTCTAATAAGAATAGAGTGTGAGGTTTGAGTCCAATGAGGTTATTAGGCAAGCGGAGAAGCAGCGACAGTCCTGTCCATGTGATCGCCCTCGCCATCCCTTGCATAATTGAGCTGCTGGCACGGCCTGGGCCAGCCCATCAGGGGGACTGTGCTGTGCCTTTGTCCAAGAGAGCATGAAACACACTCTGTAATGAAAAAGCCTCTGTCACAGTGAGCGAGGAGGAGGAGAACGCTGTCTCTGACATTCACTCAACTGAGCCCCAGCCCCGGTTTACTGTACGCCGCCCAGGTAGCTTTTCAGTCGAGAAGGCGCTGAGGGGTTTATGGCAACTGCTAGCACAGGAGGAAACCATTTGTTGTGCAACATCCCGTTCAGCTGGATTCATTACTCAAAATACATCATACGCAATGTGTCAGCTACATTCAGACAAGCAGGGCTGCCGCTTAGAGAGTTATGTGTCATAATTAAAAATACAAGGCTCATTTATAACTCTGAATTTTGCTGTAAACTGAAGCCAAATTCAGGAAGACTGAGGGAAACCGGCTTTGTCTGCACACCCTGACACATTCTATTTTCACAACATTCAATGTCAGAAATTAATAATTTCTCACATAATAAGTTCCATCTTTCAACAGATTGGAAAATGGTTTCTGTTTATCAGCAAGAGAGTTTGGTAAAAGCTGAAAATCACTACCAGTGACCTTCTCGGGTGACAATGAACAGTTCAAATGCCAACCACTGGGTGGCAGTAGCACCACATTGCTGTGAGTGTAGGAAGGAGACAACAGCTGATTTCTAAAGCTGGGTATACAGAAGGGGTTGTGAATATGATCAATGCATAACTCTAGCCTCAAGTCAGCCAAACGTACCAAAGCTGAAGCTAGACACCAGGATGTACTAAAACAAGATTACAGGCCTTGAATGAGACCTGGTGCTGCTTGATTTCTATAAACACTCTATACATGAGCATGAACATAACATCTAAGATCAGTGACGTTATATTATACAGTACCTTTTGCCGGTAAATTCTGCTTGGCCTTTCTTATTAAAGAGGAATTTCGAGTCACTGTATCCCCAGCCGTTCCATTTCATAATCTCCTGCCTGTGGAAAAACAAACATTGCCAGAGGTTGAGTCAATTTGTACAGTTTACACTGGAGTTAAGACAGTAAATACCACCGGAGCAGGTGTGAAGGTGATTCCCAGAGTAGTGACCTGGTATATTGTTATTTTGTCACCACAGTCCCTCTGGGCTTACACTATTTTTGACATTTGGCAATATCAAAAAGACAAGTAGAATAAGGAAAAGTCCTTGCTGATAATATGATATTTCATGCTGGCATTTTAACACACGGACATATAGCATTTCACTGCAGCGAAGTAGTCTCCTTATTTTATTCAGTCATTTACAGTCTTTGCATCCATCCAAGGTGGGGCCAGCTATCATTTGACAAATTTACAATATAGGAGGGCGCAGCAAGGCACACCTACAACATTTCCCTGGGCGACTACCACCACACAGCACTCCACTCGCAGAATGTTGATGTTGTAATGCAGAAGCAACACATTCAACCGACATATCCATCAACTGAGGAAGCTAGCAGACACTCCCTGCGCCGTCAGTCACTTCCCATTCAACACATTGAAATATTTTACCTTTATTGCACCTGGTAGGCACACTTACCCAAAGCTAGTTTCCATACTGCTGAGATTTTATGATTACAGTAGGTCTGAAAGTGTGCAATGAACTGTCAAGCTCCATCTAATTATTTAGCCCATATATCCACGAGCAATGTTCCTAACGACCATTAGGCTGTTTGAACAGTATTTTAAACTAAGACTGGAATCAAAGTAAGAAAACATTTAGAAAACAGTCTAAATTAAGCACAATTTAAAAGCAACATTTGAGTAGAGGGACATGACATTTCAGTGTATATTAAACCATCCTTTAATTTAAATGTGTACATTGATAAAACAATGACAATAAGTGTAACCTCAAATAATCATATTACAGTGTATATCTTTGGGTTTTGGACTGACAAAACAAGTTATTCAAAGGCATCAGACTGAGAAGGACATTTTCAAATTTCCCTCCACATTTTATATATCAAACAATTAATCAGATAAGATGGAAAACAATCTGTAGTAGGGCTGCATAATTTGGTCAAAAATCAGGTATTGCAATTGTGATATGACTTATGATCAGTGGAAACGATCCTTTATGCATCAAAATGTACATTTCCATTGAAAAAATGATTACAATCATGATGAGGTGACATTTGTCGGGATCTGTACGAAACAAACATGCTTGTTTTTTTACATCTGGAGAAAAAGGATCTCTCTGCACCACTGCAGTCACTACATGTTAATGCTGTTTTGTCACACATATTTATTTACCAAAACATGGCAGCTTAATCATAATAAAATTTAGTTGCAGCCCTATTGTTAAGGAATATTCTTCAACCAAAGATGATGCTACATTGTTTGTTCTCCAGCACATGCACACATGAGCTTATGTGCTGTACTAACACTCTGCAGAGAGACAGCTCACCACTCACAGAGCAACCATAACTCATGGGTCACTAGGGACGGGATGCTACCACTGTAGAGTAAAAGCCATAATTAAGATTAATACCTGCCAAAATGGAGTTTCCTATAAATTAAGAGTGAGTGTAGAAATGAGAGTGACACACCGAGTCATACTTTAATGAGTCCTTGCCACCGGTGATATGCTGTCATGGCTGCAGAGCATACTGAATAAAAATGTATCAATAAATGGGTTAAGTGCTTGTGTAGGTCAGTCACAACAGTAGGTCTTGATGCGTTTGTTTTGATAAACTGAGCTCTTTCCAGCCTATAAAGTCTTTACTCAGGCTCAGTGGAAATGTGGGTCCACGGATAAGGGATGTTGTATGTCAATATTACCACTAGCGTATTGGACGAAACAGAAGGGAAATCAAATAAATGTGTGTGAATTTTGTTGCTTCACCTTAAGTTCTTTGTTTTGATGAAAATAAAAATAAAAACTAACACCGTTTGTATTCATATATTGAATGTTAAATTGCATGATTTTGTACATTTAACACAATTTAGCGCATAGAGTGATGATTTTACAGTATGACAATGCCTCTCTGGACTGAGACAACTATGGATAAAAGTTGTGGATAATGTAATAGGGCTGCAACTTGTGATGTTATTAATTAACGGTTACCTAGTTAATTAATCTCTTGATTAGTTGATTAGTTGTTATCTCTATAAAATGTCAAGAAACGCTGAAAAATGTTAATCAGTGATTCCCAAAGCCCAAGATATTCTTTTTACTGTCATAGAGCACTAGAAAGTACATTCACATTTAAAAAGCTGGAATCCGAAAATAACTCAAACCAAATACTCAGTAATGAATCAGTCTTAGACTATAAGCTGAGTCAAGAATGTGCAAATGTGTGACAACACTGGATCAAATTAAGAACTACTTCCCAATGCAGTTTTGACAAAACATGATGTGAACTTCATGATGATAGGATTTACTGCAGGGCTACTGTATTACACTGCTGTTATTGTTTTTCGAGGTGTGCCTTATAAACTATTAAGTTATTGTATAACTCATCCAAATTAAGCGCTTGTACATTTATCAATGCATTAGTGGTGGTTGTAGAGACACACTGGAGCTGAGCCTCTACAGAACCTGCAAGTCAGGATTTTTTTTGTTACCTAAAACAAACCACTTAACTCGCAATAAAAGAAAGGTAGCAGTGAGGAATGTCTGCCAAGGCTAAGCCGAGTACTTCTCCAAAACAAACACTGACTTTGTGTTATTTTAAATCAACACAGCGTGGTCTGTGGTTAGGGCCAAGTCTGCTAAAGAGCAGGGACCATCCTAATGACTGTCAGACCATTTGCAATTCAAACCTCCTTTCACTGTAGACACTACAATCCCATACGCAGGCTAAGCACAACAACTGGCCGAACAATCAGGACTGCAAGACACAATACTTGATCATTATCGTGTCATATTAACCAGAACAGGTCGCGATGAACTTCACAAGACCAAGTACTGATTGTATAAGTCGCCTCAGCTGTTAACTCAGACTGACACTAGATGTCAGCACAGTGTGGTGGCGCTTCCTCAAAAGGAGCTCTGCTGCCAATAGGTTGAAAGTCAGACCACTACTTGTCCTGACCAATCAGATCAGCAGAAGACACAGAAGTTTCACTGTCTACTACTCCATACAAATTATACGTCTGTTTTCTAATGTTTGCCATCTCTTCAATATCCAGTTAAAAAAAATATCAAAAACAAGAATCTCATTGAGTCCCCTACCAACATGTTAGCGTTATAATTAAACAGCTACTACTATATACACTGAATTAACCACGTAGCCGATGTAAATATATAGTTGTCGAATGTCAAAGCTGATGGATCAAACAGTACGTCACGTCAACTGCTGTACGTAACAGTAACGTAACAGTAACGGTTGCGATAAAAGGCTAACGTTACTGGTCAACTTGCGTACGTTATGTTGCTAATTCTTACCCGAAGCGTCAGAAAATGCCAGAAGCTTAGCCATAACGTTACCTCTTATCTACGCTTTGTACACCCTCACTGACACTGAAACACTGACACACGTCAAATGTTTCGATATATTAGAAGCCACGGTGAAAGCTGGGGCTGAACAACTTTGAGAAAGTCGAACGTACCCCCGTTAAACTCCTCAGAGTAGACCTAGCCGCACCCACCCTGTAGCAAATGAATGTCTACTGTGGCCAAGTAATGTTAGCTAGCAGGCTAATTACAAGCCGCTTCAGCCGGGACTCCCTTCGTTTTTAATGCTTTGAAGAAAGAGAAGAAAGCCGGTCTGTCAGTGTGTGTCAACCCCTGGCCCTTGTTTAGATGTTAGTTCACTAGTGTCTGAATTAATAAATAGCTAAAGCCACAGAGGCTGGACCTCTGTCCACCGCTCCATCACAGCCTTGTACCTCCTCCGCGGCATCGTCTTCCCCTCACGGGAGACATCTGGCTTGCTCCCCTGGGCTTTGCACTCCGCGGCCAGGATGGCCGAGTCGCCGTCCAAAGGTCCCTGTAAATGCCCGGCAATTATCCTCAATCTTTGCTGTGCAATCCGCTGCCTGTCGGAGCTGCCGCCGCCGCTGCTGTTGGACGCCATGCTGCTTCCGTGTTTGTGAAGGGAGGGAGCGGATCCATGAGCGACTGTCAGAGGTCAGCGCAGGGAAAGTGCGCTGCGTTCAGAGCCCGTCGGAAATAACTCAATCGGAACGAGTGACCCAAATAGTGGTCAATGCCAACAAACGAAACTGGGATTTTTTTTCCTCTTGTCACGTTTAGCAGTCTCAAGGAAAGAAACTACAACATAAGAAATTATAAAATGATAAATCGTCTAGATGGTTACATTGAAGTGTTATTAGGAACTTACTCGTTCGGATCAGAGATGAAACGGTAAGGCAATTCATTGATTTGGAGATCAGACTAAAATTAATCTGCAACTAATTTAGACATTTGTTGGTTCTGTGATAATGTGCTGCGTTTATTTGTCTTACATGATAATAAACTATATTTATGTTTGGGTTGCTGACTGTATGACCGACAAAACAAGCGAAGAGAATATTGTAATTTAAGGCCTAGGAGAATAATCGTTACATTTCTCGATATGAAAAAGTGGGTAGTGCAAGTTACGATAAAATTAATTTTTTCAAGACTATGCGTTTTAGCCTATGTGCACTATAATGTCACTTCAGCCTGTAGTTATGATATGGTTCGAAATAAAAGCATGGCGTCTTTTAATTCTCTCCTTTTTCGATTGTATAGACCTGAGGAAACACAACGGAACTCGCTCTCCTCAGTCTGAAATATGAGCTAAAGAAGAGCTCCTGAACGCACCATTTTACGTATTTCCCAGCATGCTTTGCAATATATGACTGGTTGCATATGCTGACGGTTGAGACTGGAAGGAATTTAGAGAGCATTTACATAGTAGTTAAGAGATAACGAAAGGAATTCAGCCCTTACACAAGTGCTACTTGGAACACTTAAGAGGACAGGAAGTCATGCAAAAAGATATTTTGACGCTATTGTCGACATATATTGAGGTGAACCGAGGGTTACAAAAAAACGCCTCTTTCAACGGTTTCAAAAATAGGGACAAAAAAAAAAAGAAATACATGGGTAAAATGATCACTAGCTTCTCTTTGCTCAGAATAAGAAAGAAAGTGAAAATGGGGAAAAAAGAATGTGATAATATATATATATATATATATATGATCTGCCTTTACACATTGTACAGTTGAAGAAAACTGGCAACTTAAACCTAAATAATGCTTTGTGGCTCATATGTTCTATGTATTCCGCATTAAAACAGTATCAATTTTAAATATATGCCCTTATTAAAACAGCATTATTATAGCATCAAAATTCCTCCTGAGTGACCTTTATGACATAGTTTTAGCCTGAAACAGTGTGCCTTGTTTACCTCTCTGCCTCACCTTCATGCAGTCACCTGACTAGCGTGACCATACTGTTTCCATATGGCACACAGCAGTGCTCTTTAAGTAATGACTGGACACAAAGTTACAGTACATACACGGAAAGTAGCTGTACTACTACTTGAGTAACCTCAGAATAAAAAATTCACCCTGGTTGAATTCTCAAAAAAAATGAACGTGGGGCCTTGAAAAATGCTTGAGACAGACGTAAACTTTATTCCAGAAAAACAGTTCATTTGTCAACAGGAGAATTCCGCCATGGTGTAAAACTTAAATATCCAGATGTCTGACGATTTTTCCCCCCACAGGTTAAAGTATTAACTTCCAAAACAAAGTTCTGTAATGCACTGACTGCGAGCAATAAGAGTCTGAGTGTATCACAGAACTTTATTTGGAAAGCCACAGTGCCACCTCATAGGTTTGTCCTTGTGCAGGACCTTATCCTCCTCATGACTGGGTGCTCCTTAAAACCTGCAGCAAAGCACACAAAGCAAGGAGAACAGGACATCCACTTTGATTATTTCTTTTTCAGTGCATTGACTTCAACAACTTCAAGAGAGAAAATGGCTGGCATAGTGAGAATAAGAGAACAAGATGTAGTAAAGACTTGAATGTTGGGCCTAGAGGCTGGCTGTGTGGTGGGTCCTCCCTAGAGTCCCACAGGTAAAGCAGGCCAGATGGAGTCCTTTTTTTTCTTTAACAAATTGTCAGCTCCGGACAGAAATCATTAAATGGCTAAAAAATCACCAGGGCATGTGCAAATGTTCATCCTGTTTCACATCCCACCAAAAAGTGTCCTAAAATGTATTCACTCACCTCTTTAAGCTGGACCATCTGGTTGCAAAGTTAATACATGAGCCAGCCTGTGCATGAGCTGACATGTCTGAAGGTCTTTAACATCACTGGGATAAATTCATTGAATCTACCTGTTGAGCTTTTAACAACTTGCTGAACAGAACAGGCCTCGGGAGAGAGAGCTATCTGCTGAGTAATGTCGATAGATATGACATCAATGAGGAAAGTGCAGAAAGCTCCAGGAGCACTAAGTTCTGTCAGGGTAGTTTGGGGCACTTGCCACATCAAGTGACAGCAACTTCAGAAGTGCAAAATAACGCAACAAAACAATGAGCGGCACGTCTCGGTGATTATCTTGACGGCACTGACACAAGAGGCAATTTGATCAAGAGAAATGGAAGTTCTGCTGGCCATACTGTACCTGATGAAGGTAGACGCAAAAAGGGACCAGCTGCAATCCAACACGAGGGGCAAGGATCTTGATCATAAAATGCAAAAAGCAGAAAGCGATCAGAGGACATCGCAGGCCACGGACGGATCCACAGTGCAAACGCCAGTTTTCACTGCGGTCGGTGTCCGTCTGCGGACTTGCAGCTGCTCTAATCGTAAGGTGGCTGCCGCCGCTTTTACCTTTTCTTCCCCCAGCCCTGTGCAGTTCACTATATGCAGCTGGAAGAATGTCGACGTGGAGCTGCCAAACGTGAACGCGTGTTCATGAGCGCGCATGAGAGAGGGGGGAAAAAATAGGCTTTTTTAGTGTAATTTCACGCAGCGGCACAGTGAGCTGCACTTTAGTGTGAGGCTCTTCACAGATAGGTGCCAGAGGCAGGACTACGTCCGCCTTATTACCTTGACATATTTCTAAAGCCACTTCATTACGTCGCGATCGGACTTCTTCCTTACGTCGAGGTGCCAGAATGGTTGAGATATAATTAGCTTTGAGCATTTTATAACGCACTGCCCGATTCTCGAATTGACTGGTTGTCAGTCGTTCGAAGTTAAAAATGAGTTGAAGTTATATGAAGATGACATGCTGGCAGGTCTGCTCAACGCTGATGACGGAATTATTCAGATTAAAGATATACTACAAATAAAAACAAAAAATACTCAAATACACCTAAAACTCATTCATTTACTTAAGCATAGCCTATCAGAGTATGGTTGATATCATCAGAAGTAAAATAGCCCTCTTCTTATAAAGAATGCCATGTAATTGGATACGTGGAGTCGACTTTAGCTACTGTTTGTTGTTTAATCTATAGCACCAGTGGTGTAAGAAGTATTCAGACCGTATACTTTAAAACAAGGATAACACACTTTAATAATACTCTATTACAAGTCAAAGTAGGCTACTCGACATCAAAAACTTACTTAAGTAAAAGTGTAAAGAAGAAGTAGAGTCAGTAACTTAGAGTATGAAAAGTAAATGTATACACAGCAGAATGGGGTTTAGTTAAGAGTTATAGGGCTGAATTATTGCAGAAAATGTGACTGAATTATGATTACTGATGTATTCATGTATAAGCAGCTTTGTTAAAGTTAGGCTGGTCAAGGAAGAGTAAATGTGAACTACTTTATAGACTGTTAGGAAGTTTAATCTGCAACAGTGCAACATATTTCATAAACTCATCGCACGATTTGTAGAAAAAATCTTTATCTCCAAAGTAAAATTATAATGGCTGTTAAAAGCAAAATAGAAGTATAAGGAAGGAGCAAAATGGAAATACTTGAGTAAACGACAAGGTACCCAAATCTTGGTGCAGAACTCGTGGAAATGTGCGCAATCACGTTCCACTACTGTGCAACACTGCGTCAAATGTTATACATTGATTGTAGGTTTTCCCTGCAAACATCTTATATCTACACATGAACAAAAGGATTCAAAGGCAAGGAATCAGTGCGATGAAAATCTTTGTTCACTATGTCTCATGTCTAATGCAGTAACTAACCTATTTATAAATATCTACTAGAAAACATATTTTAATATAAAGGAAGGAAAGAAAGAAATAAACTTACATTCATATATACTTGCTACTCACATACACAGATACATACTGAGGTAGACAGTTACACAGTCAGTTACAGTGGTAACTGTAAGATAAGTGTCACATAAATGTAGGCTTGTGTGTGTGTGTGTGTGTGTGTGTGTGTGTGTGTGTGTGTGTGTGTGTGTGTGAGGGGGTATTTATCTATAAGTACCTCCACACTGTACATTAGTGCAGTACATGACAAAAAAGATAATAGCTATTTTCAACTACTGCCTTTCACTGTTTGATAAGCTTACAATCTCTTTATGTTTCACTGCTCTTGATTATGTAAACACTGTTGTAGTTTAGTTGTTGATGTCACTAGTGGGTCTGTTTTTTTAATAAAGAGAATTTTAACATTTCATTCAGTATAAGACAATTAAAATACTAACGTACTAAAGCCAGTGTTGGAATGCATTGTGTAACTTACTGTACTTAAGTGTTCTGTTTGACGTACTTCACTTGTAGTGAGTACTTTCATTTTATACTACTTTATATCTACTCTCTTGCTTCTACTATAGTTCACATCTCCACCACGATCAGTTACAACATCATCGTACTACTTGATCCAAATATATGATTAAATACACTGACATAAACAATTACTTTTACTAGAGGTACCTAAAGTACATTTTGTCACCAATACTTCTGTAGCATACTTTTGCTAAAGATACATGTTGAATGCAGAACTTTGACTTCTAATTGAGTATTGCAGTTAACTAGGGGTGGGCGATACTGCAAATTTTCGTATCGATCCGATACCAGGTAATTACAGGGCCAGTATTACCGATACCAATACTGATACCGATGCTTTTTACTTTAAAAATTCCTGATCATTGAATGATTTTGTACTTTTGCCTTTAATTAGCTGTCCATGATTATGATAATAATAAAACACAGGACAAAGATTTTAGCCAAATAAGAAAATAATATTTAACATAATTAAATCTATAACCTATCTGCATGTAGCCTAAATAGGAATACTAATGTTCCTCCAACAGATACACAAAAGGGTTATTATATTCGGCCATATTCATACTTCAGAGTGAACCTGAGTGAGCGGAGTGAGCGAGGTGGAGAGGAGCACTGCACGTAAGGACTGAGAGAGACACTGCGATCACACAAACTCTGTGAAGAAATAAAGTGATTTGCTGAACTTATAGAAGAAAAACTACAACAAAAATATCGATCTCATCGCGCTGGTATCGATCCGATACCAATATTCACCTTGGTATCGATACTATCGATATTTGGATCGATCTGCCCACCCCTACTGTTAACTAAACGATCTTAAGTCTACTTCCACTATTGACCAAAAAGCCATTTTTGTTTCCAGCTTTGTGTGGACCTCCCAGCTGTCTGTAGATGTCCTCAGTGAGTCCACGGGACATTAGGGCCCCAGGGCCTCCAGCTCCACACCGGGAAGGGTAACCAGCAGGGGGCGTTATGCACCAATCAAAAAAGTCTCCTGATGACGGAGTTAAAATAGAAACTGTCACGTTTTTATTGCCATAATGAGGCCTACATATCAAACAGCTAAATATGTCAAATGAATGCTCAGTTTGGGTCGGATATTTGTATTGGCTTTAATTTTGTATGTAATTTTGTAGTTGAATACTTTTTTCATGTTTTTTCTAATCAGTGTGCGGTCATATTTAACAGTTAGTTCAAGTTTAAAACACACATATGTGTGTTTTTAAACGTGTACATTTGGTAAGCGGAGTTTTGAGTGGATATTTCCTCGCGTGGACTCCGCACGCACGCACGTACAGCTCTTATCGCCTCATAGGCCGGCGCGAGGGGGACGATCCCGGTGGCGCAGCGGCTCGGTAGGCAGGGCCATCGTTTCCGTAATGTGCATTAGATTATAAGGAAGCAATATTTCCTTAGCCTCAGCTAGTGCGACGGACTCTATCAGCACCGGACCGCTCGCCATCTTAATCTGCCATTTGAGGAATATAACGCACGTTTATCCGTCATAAGACGTCTTCTACACGTCGGGACAGAGCTCCGTGAAACGTGGAAATGGAGGTGATGCATTCCAGTCAACAGGTAAATAAGAACATTTGTTAAAAAGTGGTCACCGGGCTGTGAACTTCCTTTAATGCGGTGAGACAGGGGAGACGAGACGCGCTCACAGCCCGGTAAAAACTTTTGAACGCTTCCCACGGCGAGTTAAAACAGAACCAGTACGCGGTGACAGTCCGGTTATGGCGCAGTTAAGATGTTATAATGTCGGAATATGAGCTCCGGGTGGGAGAGACCATTCACAAACACCCTGGTTTTCTTGATTTGGTAATATTAACGCTGACCTCTGAGCCGCTTTCAGTTCTGCAAGTCATTCGCTTGTGACGTGTTTTCTACGGAGGGGAAAATAACATTTGGTGTATTAAAAAAAGATTCGTGCCGTTACTGTTCTAGCTGTTGGTTTGAAAACAGTGACAGTTAGTTTCACCCTGATAAGTGTGATAAACAGAAAAGTAAGTTCTCGAGCGTTTTCTCGTAACTCCCCACCCCCTTCCTCCAGGCATGTGATACCATAATCTGATATAGACGAGCTGGTGGCCGTAGGGAACGGTGTCTTAAAAGGCTCTCGTGCTGTCCGTGTGTCTGCTGTGCGTTTTTCAGTGTGTTATAACATTAGAAAATGGAGCCACAGAAGCTCAGGCTAGAATTCATTGAATGTTATTATATCCAGTGCAGTGGTAATATAGAATTGGGATTATTTTCCACGTGATATGGCCTCACATCCATAGTGTTTGGTTTAAAGCTGCCATGAGTCAGGGTCAGTGGAAGTACACAGTTGACTGATGATGAGGGCCTTAAAGGGGGCTGTTTTGGAACATCCATGGTGTGTTTCATCATCCATGGTCAAGGGGTGGGTGTCCGCCGACACACATCCCTGTGTGATGAAAGGAGGCGCAATAAACCACTGGCCCTCCTCCTGTTGTCGCTGAAGAGAGAGGTAAATGAACAACCCACACTATAAGCACAAACACACTCTGTGTCACTACTCCTTCACCCAGTCTGATTGCCAGTGGAGCCATTAGCTGTTGGCTGGCTTTCAGAAAAATGTACTCAACATGTGTTTTCTGGTAATAAGGAGCCGTGTGTCTCTTCTGCATATTTGGTCTCGGTTTTAAAAGAAAGGCATGTTGTTCAGCGGTGTATTGTGCGGCAGGGAGGTGTGGGAAACCAAAGTACTTTTATGAGCTGGTTTCCTTGTTCTGGTGCCAACACAGGTCTTGTGACAGCCAGGTTAGTGAAACCAAACTGATGACCTGATCTTACACCTGCATTTACGGCCACATTTACACAATCTGTTTGGCTTTCATTCAAAATATTAGGTACAATTTGTCAAGGTACTCAGTCTCTGCGACATTATATAACAGTATAATTAATAAGTGACAGTGGAAGGGTTTTATAGGTGAGAGGCCTTTCCTTTTCTTTTTTTTTTTTTTAGACATGAGGGTTGTTTTCTATGGGACCAGTATGACTCGTCTGATGAGCGTGTAAGGTGTGACTACAGCCAAGAGTGTGGCTTTTTAGTGCGGAAAACATGGATGACATCATGATGTGCGTTCAGACATATTTTTAGGGCAACTTCCTCGTTCCTACAGCCGCCATAATGCCTGGTTTTGTGCTCACCTCTCAGTTGGTGAGTGTGACTTAAAGGCGGCCTCAGTAATGTGTAATCCTCCAGTGGTCATGCCTCTGATGCAACACTAAGGCAAAGAGGGTTAGTGGGTTCTTATTTTGCACAGTGGCACAGTTGTAGTCAGAAAAATGGTGTCAACAGTATCTTAAAATATCAATACGCGCTTGTTTGCTATTATTATCGGTTTATGAAGGCTCCCCACGGACTACATTTTTAAATGGAAGGAGAAAAGATATTTTATACAGAATTTTCTCCTCAGTTTCACATCCTCTTTATTCTGTATTTGCTTTGTGCTTTATTTCCTCTCAGTTCCCTCTCGGCTTCCTCCTGGCTCTGTCTGTCCTCAGCATATGATCAACTGCGTTACAAAAGCCGAGCCCATAAGTTGTGTTTATACCCAAATCTGAGGAACAAACAAGTCACATGCTCAGACAGTATCTCCGGCTTATGCAACATCCCTGGGCCTTGTGAAATTGTTTCCTTCTGTAAATAAGTTCTGGTAAAAGGTCCAAGGAAGAGAGCAGCACAGTTTATCTTCAGGCGCTCTTGTTTAAAAAGGCAAATAACATTCGGCCTGCGTGGGGAAATCTACAGGAAACTGCATCACATTATCCCAATATGTGTTTGTGTGCTGTGTCTGACATTTTGTGTTGTCAGCAGCACTCGATTTAATGTGTAAATACTAAATACGGGACACAATTATTTGTGCAGAGCTGTGGCAGAATATACTGAGGTCAGTTATTAGTAATCTTAGTTGTTTTTTGAAGACAAAGCAGGAAGCAATACAAGGAAACAAGGTCTGTAATACTTTTTATTACTAATATATCTTGGTCGTATTACACCAACCCTAGCAATATTACTGTTACATCATTTGAAAAAGCCAAATATAGACAGACCTTTAACCTGCTGATTTTATAAACGCTGTTAGAAATGCATGTTTGAGATTGAACTTTACCTCATTTAGAGAAGCAGCATCTAAACTGTAGCAGGAAGTCACTTCAGATTTGAAGCCTACCCTGTTTGTTGAGTTTGAATGTGACAAATGAATTCACACCTCGAGTGTAATTGATCCAAGGGTGATCACTTCCCTTGGACACAGTATCAAGTGAGGAGACATGTCTTTGGCTGGTGTGTGGTGGCGACTGGGGAAAAAAGAGAGCTGCATCTATTATTCATGTGGCTTCTCTCCCTTGACATTAGTGCCAGTGTTGTTGTCGGTGAGCAGATACTAAGGGACAGGGTGTGGCGGGTGCAGCAGCCACGCTTCGCAGCAGGGACTCTCGTCCTCCTCGCACTCTCACTGCATGGACAGCATGGCTCCGGCTCACGGCTCTCTAACCTGATCCACTTCTCTCTTTTCCAGGACATGAACCTGATAGACATCCTGTGGAAGCAGGACATTGATCTTGGAGCCAGGCGGGAGGTGTTTGACTACAACCACCGCCAGAAGGAACATGAGCTGCAGAGGCAGCTTGAGCTCCAGGAAGAGAAGAGGCTGCATCTGCTCCGGGAGCAGGAGAAGGCCCTGCTGGCGCAGCTACAGCTTGATGAGGAAACGGGAGAGTACATACCCCGCCCGCCGGCCAGCGCCCCACTACAGTCCGCTGTCACACCTCTTGAGGTTACACAGGTACATGCACGTGGCCATCGTTACTCATGTCAGAGGTGGAACACTCCCACCTCATTTGATAGGCTGCGGACGTGTCGTAGCTAGGTTACCGCCTCATTCTGTGTAATGACAAAAACACAGGTGGGTCTGTAGTTTTGCATCGGTGTATTTTGCTCTAGAAACTACCCTGCACAGACCTACGCTCTATAAAATAAAATCATGTGCTGCCACAAAGGAAGCTAAGGGTGAATTCTAACGTGCCTATTTTAACCTTTCAGAATGTCACCTTTACCGAGGAGAATGGTGGTGCCATGTCCTTTGACGAATGTTTGCAGCTTCTAGCAGAAACATTTCCTGTAGAGGAAACTGAGGTAAGAACATTACAGTCTTGCCACACCTGTGACACCATAGCATGCATCTTTTAAAATGACTTTAAGTTGCATAAAACTGTCATATTTTTGTGTTTGTCTGACAGAACACTGCAGTTTGCCTGGACACGACTGTTGTTTCAGCACCCATGATGTCCCCAGAGCAGCCTCCTCTGCTTTCGGCTACCCTCTCTCCAGATCCGCTATCACCATCACCATCACCACAGAGGATGTCCCCAGATTTGGAGCAGGCCTGGATGGAGCTTTTGTCCCTCCCCGAGCTGCAGGTATAATACATGGATTCTACAGCCTCAACAGCATAGCAGTTAGCGTTTGGTAATTGTTGGAACAAATACCCAAAGAATGCGTGGATGGCAGGAGCCCGGCACGAGAGGACAAATACTTTTTTGTCTGCTCTGTGAAAATAGGGTCTCATATGTGAGACAGGTGCACCTGGCTTATTCCACTGTGACTGGGTTTCATTGTTGAGACTTTTTAGAGAATTATGGAGGTTGTGTTCAAGATTTGCAGGACAAGAAGAGGGTGTAGGTTTGCTCATAAAGACTTTGCAGCAACATGAGGACATGTACATGATTTTTTTTTGGCTGTTGCCTTATCGGTTCCATTTGAAGGCAGATCGTATTTGCATTAGCTGATTGGGCGGGGCAGCGTGCCATTTGTTGTCTCGACCTCTCACCGTGTGGACTGGACTACAATCCTAACCCTACAGCTTGCTATCGAGCAGCATTGCATGAGTTGCTCTGACAAGCTGCTGATAAGACTGAGGAATTTTGTTTCAGTTTGTGTGGGCTGCTTTTCATAGATAACGTTCTCTAAATTTTTCAGCAGCAGCAAACAAGGCGATGGTTATGGAGATTTCTGGGCCTACACTGGATATCTTGTTAGTCTACCCTGTGCCTCACCTACAGTAGCTCTGCCAGCATTGAAATACTAGTCTGTTGGAACAATTGCATGGCTAAATATCCTAGTTTCCCTGCGTAAAACCATTATTGTGTAACTAGAAGACATTCTTATGTTTGGATGGAATAAGGCAAACTCAATTGATCATATCCATCCCAGATTGTAGTGTTTAGGTTTTGACTGAAGATAAAGCCAAATCGAGGTGCAAAGTAAATTCCATTTAATAGAGATTGTTGGAAATATTTTTTTCACAAGCTTTTAAGCCACACAATGTGTTACAGATCATGTTTTGGACGCCAATGCCGAAATGCTTCCATAACAACACATGCAATCAAAGTTAACATTTTTATACTCGCTCCAATCTTCTGATCTACTAGCAACACCATTGAATTTCATACTCAACAGAGCAGAGATTGTAACATTCACTGTAATATCTTGGTTTGTTTTTTAAAAATGGTTTCTTTATCTTTTTCTTCTAGCAATGCCTGAACATGCAAATGGAGGACACACTGGAGACCACAACATATCCTCTTCCAAACAGCCCAGAAGTACAGAATCCAAACTACAGTTTTTACCCCATGACCAATCTAACAGAAGGAGAGACAAACAATGCAAATGTTTGTCCTGCAGAGTTTATGAATTCGTTCAACAGCTCTGTTCCCAGCATGGCCCCACCGGACAATCTGAGCCAGATGAAGGTGAAAGCTCTGCAGTTAAACACTGACTTCACTGCAGAAAGTTTCCCTGACATATTTTACCCCAACACCATTCTGGAAGAAAGCAGTGGTCAGCATGGCCTTGAAGGACATGAAAGTGACACCATGTCTGATATTCCAATCAAGCCACCCTTTACACCGGTGGACAATTACTGCCTCTCACCTGGAGATGCATTTGACAGAGGCAAACACAGTCTGACGGCAGAGATGCCAGACTCAGATTCAGGAATCTCTTCGAACACAAGTCCACATTGTAGTTCACCCGGCAAGTCTGTATATGGAGATGGGTCCTTCCTGTACAGCGACTCAGACATGGAGGAGATGGACCACAACCCTGGGAGTGCAGAATCTGACTACTCAGAGATGTTCTCAATAAATTTCCAACCTGATGATCTTCAGTCAGCAATTTCCGTATCTGCCGTAACGGGGCCACAACAGCAGCAGGAAAAGAAGCCCAAACTGCACAAGACCGACCCGGTAGAGGAGAGTGGCTACAACAATGCTCCCTTCACCAAAGACAAGAAGAGACGCTCTGACGTGCGTCTCTCCAGAGACGAGCAGAGGGCTAAGGCCCTCAAAATCCCTTTCACTGTAGACATGATTATCAATCTGCCTGTTGACGATTTCAATGAGCTGATGTCAAAGCACCGACTGAACGAGGCCCAGCTGGCCCTGGTCCGAGACATACGCCGCCGTGGCAAGAACAAGGTGGCTGCCCAGAACTGCCGAAAACGCAAGATGGAGAACATAGTGGGTCTGGAGGGCGAGCTGGACTCACTGAAGGAGGAGAAGGAGCGTCTGCTGAGCGAGAGGAGCCAGAACACCACCAACCTGAAGGAAATGAAGCGTCAACTCAACAGCTTGTACCTGGAAGTCTTCAGCACGTTGAGAGATGAGAAAGGGAATACATACTCGCCGTCCGAGTACTCCCTCCAGCAGTCGACGAACGGCAGCATCTTCCTCGTCCCTCGTGTTAAAAAGACTCTCATCAAAAGCAAGGACAACCAAATGTCTCCTGCGTAATATGCATTATCAGAGTAATACTATGCAATAACTTTGTAGTCGCTCAGTTTCAAAGCATTAGTAGCTCAGCAGAACTATTGTATAGTTTTTGCTCACCTCTCCTGAATGTTGTAATATTTTTGATATTTTACTTCTTTTGTACTCGCTCACAGATTCTTTAACCGACATTGTTTGTAAATATAAACATTACTTGCTTTTGAGATTGATATGTTACTGTATGTGTAAATATATATATTGTAAATATCATATTTCTGTATGCTAATGGTTGTTTCAATCATTACTCATATTTTATAACTGTCCCTTTATGATTTGCTGCCCAGGTTCTTTTATAAAATCTTGAAATCTGTGCTTTCCAATAAACTATTCCTATAGCTATACGGGCTCGTATTTACTGAAAACAGAACATTGTGTGTTGACCACAGCCTGCAACAGATTGATGCCAGATGGATATATAGTCTAAGGAATGGTTGCATAACTTACCACATGTTCAAGCCAGTTCTGTACTCGAAGGCTCTTACAAAACAGCAAAGACAGAATATTGTACTCAAACAAAATGTGATTGGCCTAAACCACTTTTACAATCGGATTGCCCTTAAATGGAGCAAGCTTGTTTGTACAGCAACCTAAATCTCTTAATGCTGTGATGTCGCAAAAGAAATCACACCCACAGCATTCATTATGTTTCACAACAAAGAGAACAATTGTGGACCTACAGTGAAGTATGCTCAGCGTGAACCATGCATGACAACTTCACAATGGTCCACCGGGCACGCATATTCAAAAGGTAAAGCCCTACGCAAGCAGTATGTGCTCTACATGCACTTTCACACACACACACACACACAGACACAAACACCACCTTTGATCACCAAGCCCATTTTCTGCTCTCATGGCAGACATCAGAGGGCGTGTGACAAACTGAACTGGTGAGCAGGGCAACAGACTGAAGGACGTCTGGGACTCGTAAATCAAACAACGGAACCTTTTAACATTAAGAGAACTTTCAGTAAAGACAAACATTTACAACTCGACGTTTGACTTTCAAGTGCTTTTCCCAAATAAAACACTCTCGTCATGGAAAACATTTTTATTCAAGAGCCAACATTTACACATCTTACTGTTAAGACAGTTCATTGACACTGGTGTGCTTTCGGCAAGCACAGCTTTATTCTGTGTCATCGAGTTCGGCATTCCTCTGTAGAAACACTATCCTTCCACTGATTGAGAAACACATTAGAAGACATGGTTTTCCCATATTTTTTCTCACACTGAGCAGAGCTGACCTGTGTGGAATCCTAAAAGTGTTTGTAAAACCTAAATTTGCTGCAGGTACTCATGTGGTTCATAGGTCTACCATGTCTATGGCCATGTCAATTTAAATATTATATTTGATATGTATACATTTTAAAAAGTCAAGAAAAATAGTTTTTTTTTGTTTTTTTTACTAAGATTTGTATTGGAACTGCATCTTTTAACCGACCATGTTAAATCACCTACTACATAACTGCGACATCCTAAAATGCAGTCATTACAAGCGACTAGAACAGCAGCAGTTACTTCCTATTTTTATTGAAATCTTACAAAAGTTTCCCAACCATCTCAACCTATTTAGAACTCAGGAAGTAGACAAAATGTCAGCCTTCCATGAAATGGCTTTTGGACAAGTCATTGACATTTAAGCTTCTTACAATGTATACAGTGACTAATAATTGTGAATACTCTATACATGTTGTTTGGCATACTGCTGTAGTTTACTTTCAACTTGTGACCACAGTTTCCCATGTTGTGCCTCTGCTCATGTGACTGCCTGTCATATAAAGTAATTGTTTCATGACAATTTCTTTGGATGATGTGCTTGTGATTTATGCAGAGGATTTGGCCTTAAAACTGGACTGTCAAAGTTCTGATACCTTTCCCCCTTAAATAAATTGAATATAATTATACATTACAGTACTGTGACCTGCCTACGCAGTGGTTATAATTACTTAATTTTCCTTCTCATTATCGGTTCTTCATTGTTCTTAATAGTGATGAGGATAGTAATTCCCACACATTGTAACACGGCATGACGTAATATACACTCAGTGGCCACTTTATTAGGTACACCTGTGTAGTCTAGTGTAATCCAATACAACTCTTCTGCCATTAAAGGGCATCTGCACCAATTTTACACATTCAAGTGCGTTTACAGGTCTTAGTAAGTAAGACTGCATATGTGAAATAATTGTGTAAAGGCTTTTGTGGCTGCAGAAGAAGCTGCATTTAAAAAAACAAAAAACAAAACTTTATTTAGTAAATAAATCTATGAACAATCAGTCATACCAGTTAAATAAACAAAACCAGAAATTAAAAGGGTTACAACAGGCAATGGTAGAATAAGAAAATAAATAATAAATGAATGACAGACTTCTTTAGATAGTGGTGAGAGATATTACTGGGACAAATCATTCTGAGTAAATGATTCATACTGCAATGCATTTCTTGTTCCTTACAAGAGTAAGAGACTCAAAGTAACAATCAAAAAACAACTAAGAATGGGTTTGAACTACAGCATTTGCTTTGTGAATGACATGTCCCTAATAAAATAAAAACATTAAATTTAGTGCATAAGTTGTGATCTTTACATTCAAAACAAGTAACATTTACCCCATCAACGTTGATCGCATGTGTTGTTTTAGAGTAAGCAATCCTAAAGTCTTTCCAGAGGAAGCTGCATGTAATCTGATAAATAACCTTGTGTTATGTAACTGGGTGGCCAAGTTTTACTGTGGGTAATGTCAGTGCCAGGTTTTAAAAAAGGAAGAAAAATACACAGGATAAGAACGGCAATATCTCTGTTTCTGTTGTATCGACTTCAATTATTTGTTTTGTTAATTCCAGTCTGCACTGGTGGGCTGCCCTTCAAAATCTACATTACCCACAATGCAACTTAGCCGCTGAGTGACATCACAAAAAGTTTTATTGTACTTTCTTCAAAAATGCAGTAGCACTCTCAAAGACCTGTAAACACACTTTAATGTGTAAAAATTGCAGGTGTTACCCTTTAAGTCTCCTTTCATGAGGACCGAAAACTTGAGCCGCCTGTCAATACAATGTAGTCCGGCACACCATCACCCTTTTTTATGGTCTCATATTATTATTATTATGTCAGATTTTCATTTTTTTTCTTCTTAAATATAAAGCAGGTTTAGGTGCCATATCAATTCTGTGAAAGTATCCAGTCCCTCAATCCACAGGGAAACGCACACAGGCCAGATTCTGAAACTGTGCCTTCAATCGAGCCGCCAGGACTTCCGTAACGTTGTGATGTCACAACGATACAGTCACCACCCTCAGTCAGCAGAGCCGTGGTTGCAAAAACACCGGCAGAGCTGATGCTGAAACACGGTGGGCGTTGTCTGCTCGGGCCTGTGAGAGCTGACCAATCAGAGCAGACTTGACAATTCAGGAGGGAGACCCTTAAAGAGACAGGAGCGTTCAGACAGAGGGTGAATAGATGAACTGCAGCAATAGATATAAGAAATCTGATTTGTGGACATTAAAGTTGCTTAGTAACCATCTAAAATAAAAGGAAAACTTGACAATTAACTTAATATGGGATCTTTAACTATAACCTCAGTAATAAAACATGATTGAATGCAGACATCTCTAAAAATCTCATCAAACATGAAACAATATAAACTTTGTAAAGGTAGAATTTACGTCAGAGCTGTTTTGTTGTATTCCAATAGAGTGTACATGTGTGCCTAGTAAAGTGGCCACTGAGTGTAAAAACCATATAAGAAGCACCTGATTATTTAATGTTTGCTTAGTGTTTTATCAGTATAAAACTTTATCAGAACTATCTGACTGATAGTAAAGGTAATAAACATGGAGACAACATATTTTGCAACAGAAGTAGTCTGCTGAAGGTCACAGGCTTATTCTGGTCAAAGTGGAGTGACACTGGATGATATCATACTGCTCCTTTACCTTAAAAGAACCCTTGCACCTTTGTATAATTACCATCTGCACTGTTAGATCACAACATGAGCAACCTTTGATAATATTTTGAAAAAGTCTTACCCATCCAGAACCTTCCATGTTATCAGGTCTTTACAGATTTTCAGCAAGAAGAGAATTCCTCTTTCCACATCTGCAAATCAAGCAAAGTGGTTACTCTTACCTGCTCCATCTTCTTTAAAGTCAGTCTTTGTGAAATACTCACTCCCTTTTCTTGTTAATGTCTGAAATCTAGAAACTGCAGTATCTCTGACTCAAACAGGATCTTCAATGTGTCCAGGAACTAGTCTTTCTTCGCTAGCACCAGCTGCTGGAGGGTTTAGCTAGCCTTGAAAGAGAGATAGATGCTCACTACCAGGAACGACACTGCAAGCTTCCTCCATGGGCGTTGTGCTCGATGCTGCCTTCTCCCTTCTCTCTCAAAATGCTGACTGGTCCACTGTGCTGGGGCTGAAGACGTCCTGTCTGACAGTCATCTGCAATCTTCCACACTAGCGACGCTGAGGGCCCAACTGCAGGTGCTTGTGGCTGTTATAATCCTACTCGCTCAACACTGGCATAGGTGGTGCATGGGCCCTTGACCTAGGACTACCCAAAACTCCCTTGTCATTGACTCTGGTACAAGCAAATGCATCATATATACACTATTTTCACTCATAGATATCTTAAATAATACTCCAAAAGGAGATGACAGTTCTGGACAGGCGGATTTGCTAAACTACACAGTCACACAGAGCAGACAGCAGACAAATAAATTAATCTTTTTTTTTTCTTTTCTGATTCAATAACGCACTGAACTTCATGTCACTTTACTACACAATTTTATTCGGTCTTTTTCTGCTAATCAAAATATTCGAACAATCTAGAATCCGGTTTTCTGGGAACAAGAAGAGTGAGGGATTCCCTTAATTCTAATCCAGACTTGCTCATATTTGTTGACACTGGTACTAAGAAGGATTTACATACTGTGCTTCACATACAAAATCAAAATACACTTGACACTTGAGCAATCATAATAACTTCAAAAAGAAAAAAATGTAATTCTAGATTTTTCTGAGGGCTTGATGTAGCGATGCTATTTGACAAAAATTCATTGGACCAGAAAAAAAACTAACCAATATAAAAAAAGGAAAATAAAGATAGTAAGAACTGACTTCAGATAAAAAAAACAATTTACTCTTTAACCCTGATACCATAGGCACAATACACACACTTCAAACGCACAAAAGGAAAAAATTGCTTAGTTGGGAAACATCTACCACAGTTAGGAAAGGGGGTCATCTGCACTCATGTCTTGTTTATACAGTCCTTCTTCCATAAACTTCTCCCATTTAGAGCTGCAGTTAAGTCTGACTTGTGTCTTCCTCTAATGCTCTCAGATGACTGCCTCAAAGTAACCTGCAGCTTTCCTGACAATTCCTTTGCTCACCTCCTCGCCTCTCCTGCTAAGAACTGAAGCCTGTTGAATGGATACAGGATAGAACAAATAGTTATTCTGCACTTTCATGGGCTCACTCTGTACTGTGCTACGAGGGTGGTGCGAAACTGAATGCAACTTACCAAAACACGAAATAATTAATATCGCCGTGAGCCATAGCCACCTCCCCCACCTCCGCCAGAGCCGTAGCCACCTGCGGTTAAGGATTGTTGACCACAAAATATATTAAGGAGAATTCTGATGTGATGTCACTTGATATGAAATTTATTTGGGGGGTAAAACTCACCACCATAGGGTCCCCCTGAATTTCTTCCACCAAAGCTGTTGCCCTTCATGGGCCCGTAGTTAGACTGCTGTCCGCCATAATTTCCAAAGTCGTTGTAATTTCCACCTCCTCCATATCCTAAAGATGTAAGTGTCAGCCTTAAGTTAAGACTTCATTTCAGGTGTCTTTTAAACTTTAGTTTAACAGTCAATATATTGGAGTCAATACAACTTCTACCTCCATCATTGCCTCCGTAACCTCCATCGCAGTTGCCACCAAATCCACCACCCTGGTTGCCATACCCTGGACCACCGCCTCCGTAGCCCCCTCGGCCTCCTCCATAACCTGGTCCTCCACCATAATTTCCTCCCGGACCTGCAATATAGAGAAACAAAGCAAACTTACACCAGAGCCTTATTTAGTTACAGTTATAAATCATTGTCTAAAGACATTACACAGTTATGTTCACGAGCAAAGATATTAACCCAAAATACGTCCACATGAGTAGTCCATGTGACCTCATACACATCTTGAAAGTAAAATTCTCGCAACAGCTCACCATTGTCAAAATCGTCGGCATAACCACCTCGACCTCCACCATAGCCACCTGAAAAGAAAACAAGTATACAATATATTATACCTTAAAACTGTCATTAATTTGTTCATTCTTGCAGCCATGTCATGGATGAGTTGTACACTTGTTAATATTGTTTGTGTTATTCTAACCGTTTGACTTTCCTCTTGATAATATCTTGCTTTTATCTTGTTTTTTGTTGATGCTTATTTCTGTTTTGTTACCCCCTTTGCTGCTGTACCAATGCAAATTTCCCTGCTGTGGGACTAACAAAGGATGATCTTATCTTTTATTGTTCACACTAAGGGGTCTTGGGTATGCAGACCTGTGACGGTTAACATTTCATGAGCATGAGAATGTGTTCCTGCTTTTAAGCAATGTTAAAAGGCCCTGTTTCTGTTTGTAGCCTTTTCTCTGCCTCACCTCATCTCTGAGATACATATTTGACAAATTACAAATGCAGTTTCATTCTCCGTTTGTCTCAGGCAACAGAGCAGAGCTTCACCTGCCTAAACCCAGCTGAGGAACCTGTTTTACCACATTGGCAGGGCCATGCACCATTTATTTGTTTGCCAACCAACAACACGATAAAAAAAAATGAGGAAGAAGAGATACAACCATTTGACTTTTTGCCCCAGTTTGAACGCAAAGCTTTATCCTAAAAACCCCCATTGACACATGAACAACACTATCAAGTAGGGATGTCCCAATCCGATCTGTAGGATCTGGGCATTTTTCCGCTGATCGGAATTGGCAATTTTGAACGAGGACCCAAGCCCGATTTATTTTTTTTACGTCAGAGCACAATTTGTGGCAGAACTCAGACGTGCGCGTAGTGTTACTCTGGCAAACTTGTGGATAAAATGTCTGCAGTGCGGAAATAACTTAAATTAGAAAGTGAAAGCAGTGCAACGACATGTAACATCTGCAATACGACCGAAGCAGCAAACATTTGCGGATACTTTCAAAAGGAAAGAGAAATATCCTCGAGACAGCGACATGGCCACAAATATTACAGAGAAGGTAATTAAATTAATCATTCTGGATAACCAGCTCATCTCTGTGGTAGAGGATCAGGGTTTTCTTCGTCATCTGGAGTTTTCAAATCCCTGGTGTGCCCTACCATCTCGGCATTACATTACATTGACTCCACTTTCGAGTTACAGCATGCCGGTATGCGCACTAGTTTCATGGGTCTCATACAGAAGAGCATGTAAAACAGAAGGAGATGCTGAACGCTGTGAAATAGACAAGCAACGCGTCCACATCATTTTATGTGACAACGTAAGGAATATGTAAAAAGCAGTGGATGATATGGAGGAACCAAGCGTGGGCTGTGTCTCACACACTTCAGCTGGCTGTACACAAGGGTCTGCTGTCACAGTGCAGCGTCACAGAATAAGGAAGAGCCATATGAAAGTATTTACTTTGTTTCAACAAAATTAAAAAAAAAAACTATAAAGGAACAGCTTGGATGCAGGTGCCTTTACCTTTCTTAATGCAGCTGTATTATCCAGGGCAATATTAGTTAAGGCTAAGTATCGGATCGGGACTCGGTATGGGCAGAAACTAAATATTAAAGGACTCAGATCGGGAGCAGGGTAAAAAAAAAGCCTGATCGGGACATCCCTACTATCAAATGTACCTGCATTAGTATGGTTTAGGTCACTGGCACCTTCAGCTGGCTTGCAAATACGACTCACCTCGGCCAAAGTTGCCTCCACCTCCATAATTGCCACCTCTCCCCATGAAGTTTCCAGATCCTCCACTCCTGCCTGATATAAAGAAAGGTGTCACTTTAGAAATGTTTACAGCAGCGTTGTAAGGTGAGCTGCAGACAGCAATAACAATGATGGTCTCCAAGTATATCTTTTTGATCATGTGCTTACCTCTGTTTGAGGACATAGCACTCATTTCCTGTTTTGAGAGAGCTTTCCTGACCTCACAATTGTGGAAGTTGATTGTGTGGTACTTCTGGGCTGCCAACAAAACAGGAAAAAACACAATACAGTCACGCCATTGCTTAATGTTTACAAAATGCCTTGGTAACTCTCATACAAGTAGAAAGACTAAGCAACGACATACCAACGATTTTGTCAACGGTGTCATGGTCATCAAACGACACAAAGGCGAAGCCCCGCTTCTTCCCAGTGGAGCGTTCCTCCATGATGTCAATGCATTCAATCTTTCCATACTTCTCAAAGTGTTCGCGGATGTGGTACTCCTCGGTGTCCTCCTTGATACCGCCAACAAAGATCTTCTTCACGGTCAGATGGGCACCTGGTTTATTAGAGTCCTGAAACAGAATGTGTATCAATGAGCACACACACCAAACAATGACACTGCTGAAGAATCTGCCCTCTGGTCTGGGGTTTGCTTACCTCTCTGGACACGGCCCTCTTGGGCTCGACAACTCTTCCGTCCACTTTATGAGGCCTTGCTTTCATAGCCTCGTCGACTTCCCTCACAGAGGAGTATGTTACAAAGCCAAACCCTCTTGAACGCTTGCTGTTGGGGTCCCTCATCACCTAGAAACAACAAAATGATAAACAATGGTAGTGAGTGCTTCATAACTGGCTTGTAGCTATGTTACCAGATTAATATAGTTTATCATCATCATCTCAGGCAATTTTGTCAAAAAATAAAAATAAGTACCACGCAGTCCGTCAGAGTACCCCATTGTTCGAAGTGGGCCCGTAAACTCTCCTCCGTGGTTTCAAAGCTCAGACCTCCAATAAACAGCTTTCTGAGCTGCTCTGGTTCTTTAGATTGGTCCTAAAATGTAAAAAGCACAACATGGAAATAAATTCAAAATATTGCAGCAGGGAAAAATGTTAGAGGAGACTACTTGGGAGCCATACCGTATGGTTACATAATGTGAGTATACCACAGCAAAAATAAATAAATAAATAAATAAATAAATAAAATTACTGTACATACTTATGTGTAACTGCAATGAATTGATAGGTCAGGCGACATACTAGGCCCAACGATTTAGCCAACAGTAAACTACATCCTCTTGCATAATTAGAATGTCAGATAATCCCAATGCGTAGATAAAATAGAAGTGTTTTGGCAGTAAAACAGGAGGCCCGCACCTCGTAATTTAGGTTAGTACATCCTGAGTTAGCCTGCTAGCTTTGGCAGCTAGCATTAGCTTACTTCAGGGCTGCCGTAGGTCGAACATTGCGTTATCGTCAAGAGTTTCGCTGGCCCTACCCGATATAACAAGAAGTGTGGGCTAACTCAATCAAGCAAACGCCGTTAACGTACCAGTCAAGTAAAAAAGTCACGCAGCACAGAGCTATCCAGTGCTAACTCACACAACCTAGTACGCTTGTTGTCATTTTGACAGCCGTTAGCACGTCTGCTACGGCCAGCAGCGCTGCAGACATGGCACCGTTAGAGCTGCGGAAAAGCTACATATCACAACACAGAAGCGCGCAATCCATCCAAATGTGACACACGTTTTAAAGACCAAAAAGGCTAACTTTACTGCATTTCACAAACAGCCGTATTTTATTTGCAATATTTGCGGCCGCCTCACCTCCATTTTGCAGACTTTCCCTGGAGCGGAGTTGAGTGGATCACGTGACGGTGACATCGCTCGTGCTGTCAGTCCGTCATCGTCCATCCTGACTGATAGTAATCAAAACTACACCCACAGCACGAGACGGCTACTGCGCTGCACACTTCATATGTTTATATGATCGAGTGAAGTTCCATGTATGTAAAGGACTGTTTCTGCTTAAAAGTGTAGAGTTATATTAGCACACAGTGTTCCTTTGTGATGTCTGACTTCCTGCAATAAAAAAAAACAAAAAAACAAGCATAATTTGTGCCATCTACTGGTTGAAGAGGAAAACGACTTGACAGAGCGATAAATCCTCATCCAGCCCTCTGGATTGTTTGGGCAGACCACAGTCCATAATGACAGAGACGTTCAGTTTACAATCTATTGTGTCTAATCCATTGCTGTTATTTTTCCAAGTGGGATGTATGTAAGTGGTTGAAAACACAAACAGTATGGGTCACTGGTTTTATGTCTATTCTGTCCAAGAGACTCTGGATGCAATAACAGAATGATCAAAGTCACACAGGTATCACTCTGCTAAGGTATACAAGCTATAGTGATGGTTGTTTCATTAACAAAAGGTAATGCCACTTGTCTTTTCCAAACCTGGGCGTACTTTCTAAATATGAACCTTATTAACTACTGCAGACCTCCTACAGTTTTGCTTTTTTTCTGATGTTTATAGATTCAACTTGATGATCGTCTCTGATCTCGGTTGTTCATGTCACGCTTGTGCTACAGAGAAAGTGATCATTTATTCCAGTGGTGAATGTTCCTGTTCAATTTAACCAAAAAAAGAATGACTTTGCAGCAGCAGAAACTAGATGTATTTAATAGAGATGTAGCCTATAAATAGCACAATTTCATCTGAACGATCTCTGTGCTATTTATTGTAAAGACAAAATAACAATATAGACATGAATGTGAATCATTTATGGGCTATAAATGGGCTGTTAATTTCTTATATAAGCCAGCTGGAGAGTGTAAGGGGCTAAATTCTGAAAGTATACAGGAGCTAAAATTTGCTGTTAGGCTACAATGTGTGTACACTGGGACCTTAAAGTTCCCATTAGGTTTAATGCAAACAGTGCTCTTGTCGAACTACATTTGGACACAATGGCACCTGACTTTGTTTTTTGATGGAACCATAGAAACATCTCTGCCACATTAACTGTCATCAGGAACAAACTGTTACACTCTGATGGCTACATGCATTACGGAGATCCTTTGCCAAATAACATAACTCAGTATTTGTAACTGATGGAACCATAAAATCATAAAGCTAAAGCTAAAAAAAAGCTAAACACAAGTATAATATAAGTACCGGTACTTTTTAACAATCAGAGCAGTGGTTCTGTGTTTCCTTTTTTAAAAGGGGCAACATGCAATAATTCAAATTGAGAACTCTCAAAAATCAACAAAATTTACCAACAGACAGAGGAGAAATAGCAGTTTTGACATTATGACATCGATGCATTGTGAAGCTGAAGTTAGCAAGCTAACCAGTTAGCATCTTTCCTTTGCAGACCAAAGCTGCTGTGCTAGCAGTGTAAACACTAACACTCATCTGGTCCTCAAGATTACCAGTCCAGGCCACAAGCAGCATGGCTAACTTAGCCAGTTTGCTAACGGCAGCTACAGCTAGCAGCAGTTAGCGGTTATTTTTGAGACATGTTTGTTTTGAATTCTTACAAATTGCAACATTAAATGGCTAATTGTAGCTGTCAGTGTATGTATCGCAGTTTACAGGAATAAGACGAGGTCAGCTCGGTGTCACATTCTGCAAACTACTTTTTATTTGTGAGGTGACTAAATCATAAAGGCTCGGAGAGGAAAAATGCACTGCTGAAGAGGACCAGAGCACTCTCCTCTCCCAACGTTCAGTCACACATTCATTCTGTTTAGCAATTTGGTATGATTTTACAGATTAAGCAGTTTCTCAGACCAAATTTGCCTCATTGCATTGTCCAAATGTCTTATTTAAATTGTGTTAAGCTGTCATTGTGGACTGTGCATCTGTGTTTTTCAGTTCAAGTTCAGATCTCTCTGACAAGAATACTTGATTGTGAGTTTGATCTACGAGCCAGATGCTACGGAGCCTTGTTGAAGCTGACCAGCATCTCCAAATATATGACTGTTTTATGGTTTCGACAATGTCTGTCATTAACTTTATTGTAGTGTGTGAGGAAAATACAGCCCCAATAAAAAGGGTAATGTTTCTCTGACACTATTAATGATGAGTATTTATGATCAGTCCATAGTTCAAATACAAGAGACAGTCTGTGTTGGGCTCCTTTTATTCTGCCGCAGTTACTGTATTTGCTCTATAATTGCTCTGCTCCTCTTATCTTTTAAAACATGTACAAACCAGTAAATCACTGCCAAATTACAATTTTAACTTTACAATTTTACCTTAATTAAACTTCTAATGAGAATTTCTACTTCAGAACATACACAGTTATGGGAACATTACTGAAAGCAGTAATACAAACATCCTACTTTTATCGTTTGATTTATTTATTTTGATGCCCCGCCATGTGCGAACATGTGAAAACCATCCTCCTCTTGGAGAAATGGACCCTGTTGGATCATCGGAAGATGATGAAGGCATCGCTGACAATAAACGGCTATATTTTATCTGTATGTTTGCAGTGAATGCCTGTTCAGCAGAGAGCAGAGTTGCACTTGGCATTTGAAGCCCGTGTGAGCCACAGTTGTTGAGCTAGAGCAGATGGTTGGGGTGTTGTCCAAATGTCATGGTAGGTTGAAGTTTTTTTCTGTGACTGTGTTGGAACAAGCAATCTAAACAAGCAGTGCATTATGCAATAGAAAAGTGCACCCTGTACTTGCGTGCATCAGAGAAGAATTAATCTGGTGGTGATGATAGTGTAGTTTTGTTATTGAGATAAGTCACAGCCATTTTTCTTCAACCATGATTACCACATATAAACTAGCATTCAGCTGGTGTTTTCCCATAATGTGCACATTTGACCACGACCTGCTGCTCAAACTGGAATCAAATGCTGCAAATCACATATTTTTGCTGTGAAGCCAGTGTACTGATGTACTGCTGCATTGTGCTTCACTCTGCAGTTATAATTTCTTGATTAAATGTCAGTACTTAAAAATGATTAATAACTGCCAGTTCTTGAAAGTAACTCAGTACATTTAGCCAGAGTACAAATTTGAGTCCAAAGTGTTTTTCCAACAGCAATCAAGCTGTAGTTTCTACACTCTTACATTGACTAATTAACAACTGTTATTAATGTATGGAAGCCCATAGTGAAGTTTATAAAAATGATAATGTAAACTTGAAAATTGAAATGTAATTCGGCATTGTTGTTTCCAAAGTTTCATGTGGTATTAGAGTAAAAATAAAATTGAAAAGGCAATAATTACATTTGAATTATCATTGCATACTTGTAGTTATAGTTACATAAAAACATGGAAAATCAGACTTAAGCTACACCACAGAGGACAATATTGAAGCGTAATAAGCAAAACAGCGCCCCCCATCATTCAGATTGTACATACAAAATGATTCCCTTGGGATGGGTTTAATACCCAACAGTAGATGATCTCCTTAGAATCAGCTCCATCTTGACAAAATGCAGTCTAAAAATGTTGACTACACATTAATGTCATATTGTCAACGACTGAATGATATGACAAACTACTGAAAACATCATGGCCAACACGATAAAAATAGAATCAGAATCAGAAATACTTTATTGATCCTGGAGGGTGACACTGAGTACATTCTACAGTTTCTCCCTCTATGATAGAAATATTGCACTATACAGACATTATAAGAAGATATGAATCGAGAGAGATAATGAGAAGTAAGTACTAGAATATAAAGGTAAATGTAAATACAACATATATGCACATCTACAAGAAATAGAGATGTAAGATATGGGCCTCACTGCACCAGTAATATTATTCATGATACTGCACAGAGCAAAGAGGTAGTGCAAAGAATTAAAGAATAAATACTGGACAACTGTACGTACATAGTATTAATGGACACATTATATACAATTATGTACATTATTATTAACACATATGTAAAATGTAGTACTTGTGCATTCTGATATTTTTTTACTAATTATCCTGTGTGGCATGTCCTCTTCCAGGTCACCATGGTGGAGTGGAGGTCATGTGGCTCAGGCACCATTTGATGATGCCCTGACCTGCTCAGTCGTCCTCCTGGATCCACAATACTTCACATATATTTTCTGTTATTTACTTGTATCAGATATTTTACCTCCTCTGTGGCTCTTTCTGAGACTTCTTCCATTTTTTTCCATGTATGTACTTTGCCAGTTGGTGACGTTGGACCTTATTTTGTGTCACATCATCATCTCCCACACAGACCTGCAACCAGTCAGTGATCATCACTGCAGTCCTGATACATAATCTCATAACTGAACAACGTGTCTTCTACATCTGAGGCCGTCGTGAGTGTCATGAGAGCAAACGGCACAGTATCAGCCTCTCACCAGATGTAGTTTGATGGATGCTCTGTGTACACCTCCTTGCCCCGACCTCAGGACAACATGTTTGTTTGGTTGTTGATCACACGCCTCAGTCTTTGTACCTAACTGCCCCCTGACACCAAGATATATCACAGGTCCCACACACTGCTGCTACCTGGCAGGGACATTTCTATTCACTGCACTCGTGTCGGCTGCTTTTGTCCTTTCATGCAGCATTTTTTAGGTTTTTTCTTTTTCCAAAGTACCAGCTTCTGTTTTATCACTCTGTAGTTTGGGGTATTTATCACTGCTACGTATGGAGAACTCAGATTTAAATGCAATTAGCAGTTCATTTACATCAAATGAGGTAAAAAAAAAAAAAAAGCAACAATTAACGACACCTATAAAAAAGTCTTGGTTTGCTCTGATTTACCATACAATTATACAATCTGGGTCTTGATTGTAATTTTTTCTGACAAATGAGTGATATAACGACCCGCTGAAATAGAGGGGGATGACATCCTGGTGTGGACTAAAAGGCAGCACTTAGAACCACGATTAAATAATTAATACAGGTTTTATACCCATTTTACACCTCCAAATTATGGTTCGCCGTATATCTGAGACGCAGCGGCGGCAGAAGAGTACCATGTCAGCAAAAAAAATTTCATGTACAGTAAATCTTTGTGAGGGAAGAGCCAGTGGCTGCAAATCATGCTCGAGGTGAGGGACGACATGAATATAACCTTTCCCCCTTTTATTCTTATCAGGTGGCCCGGGTGAAAATACAGAGCACAGACCGAGACGCACGCTCACTTTCTTGTCTTTTGACCTTTGTATCTTTTTTTTTTATTTGATCATATCCATAGAATTGCTGCTCTGAGTGCACTCCAATTCGGATACAGAGGAAGTGATCCAACAGTAGGTGGCACCATATCACAATGCTGCCTGTGTCAAGGTTCAGGCATAAAGGAACTGCCAAGCCAGCAGGGTCTCCTTTCAGATAAATCCGCTTGATCCACTCATACTTACATAAAAAAGGCCTTTTTTTCTGGGCTCAATAAACCCACGTATGCCCAACTTGCACCTTGCACAAAGCAAATAACACACTAACAATATAACCTCTCATGTGAAGGCCATATTGCTCCTGGTTCCCCTTTATTTTTTCCTGCGTCCTCTAGATGGCACCATGGTCCATGAAAAGATGGGCCTTTTATTTTTCAAATCATATCACCTTGTAAATGTCAAACAATATTCCCCGACACTAAATTATTATTTCTCCCCTGTGTCACATGTCTGGCTACTTGATTATCTGCAATCATCTCAAAGCCTTAATTATATTTGTTTCTATTTGTTTCCCCTAATTAATGTAATTATGGGGAACACATTTTTATTATTGGCCTGTTAGCTGCTGCATGGCAAAAGTGTTTTTTATCTAGGGGGCTGCTGCAGAAACAATGTTTTATTAAAGGCACTTACTATTCACAAGAGATAATGATCACATTTCACATGTGTTTACCTCTTCGTATCATTCGTCACTCAAATATTTTCATGAACCTGATGTCCCTCACAAAGCTGAGCCCTCGCAGTCCGCAGGGCCCGGGGCGTTAAGCTTGACCTTGTCCTGAGAAGGCGTACACTCGGCTCCATGACTCCATTAGGGAAGCCTGCCTGCCCGCCACAACCTGGGCCTGTGCGGACGGACGTACGCAAGTGGAAACTCTGAGGAAATGGCAGATTCAGAGCAGGGAAACCAGGGAGTCAATTTAGTCACTGTCTACTACCTTTTCGCATGCAAGTACAAAGCCAATCTCACACGTCGGTGTTGACGAGAATCTCTCTCAGAGGAATTCAGGGAAAGAACAATTCCTAGCATCTGTTTCCTGTTCACTTGCATGGAGGAAATTGGGTGTAAATCACACCAAATATAAATAGAATCAGCATTCAATTTACAGAAGCTAAAGTTGGTTACAGTGGCCTTGGGCTGTGGTTTTCTCTGACATGTGTATCTGCAGTGTGGGCTGAGAGCAAGCTTGTAACTGCATTAGATGAATAACAAGGCATTTATGTGCTTTTTAAACTGACAACATAACAAAGCAGGCATGTTGGACATGTTGTGCAGGACAACAGCACAGACACTTACACATCATGATTTTTTTTTAGAGACATTTCTATATTTTTTTCTGTTTGTTTACATGAAGTGTTGTTCTGCTATAATCTGTACAAAGCAGAGGTAATGATTAATGCTGGTTTTTGAGTCCCACTGCTTTTTTATGTGAATTAAAAACGAGTACGCTAAGTTCACCAGCACTCTGCTGTTTACAGATCAAAGAACCTGATGAACACAAATATAACTTGTTTATTTACATTTGGCTTATTGATTACTGAGTGATATTACATTGCTATTGTTGTTGTTGTTGTTGTTGTTGTTTGTATTAACCTCAGGAAGACTAGAAATCACTTTGTGGAAGCTAATGTGGTTCAAAACAAAGAATGAAAGAAGAGCAAAGACAACATAAACGAAAAGCAAAAAAAAAAATGATAATAAGTGGTCGTACTTGAACTAAATAAATTATTAAGATATAAACACATTATAGCCAATTAATTAGTAAAGTTTTCAGAAATGTAGTTTGAGCGTGCATGTTTTCTCACTGCCTGTATTGCTGGTGTCAGGACTGCAGTAAACCTGATCCGTAGAGATCCAAGGAGAGGCTTCCGTTTTGTCATGTTGAGTGTTAAAAAGACCTTCACATTTCTGTCTGTCTTGTTGGAACTGTCTCAGAGACATGCTTGATGATTATTTGAATTTATGCAGCAATTAAAAAGTGATAAAGATGTATTTAAAAAGGTCTTAACGTTGATATAAAAAAAATGTCTATATGTATTAAAACAATGTTGAATTATTGAAATTCAGTGCTCTTTATGTAAGCTTTTATTTCAGTGTGTAACAGGTCACGAGACCAGAGTTTAGTGAAGGGCATTCTGGGAGATGATATTCTGCTTTTATTGCTGCATATGCCTTACATCATGATTGTTATTTAATATTGCTTCTTGATCTTACAGACCTATAGATGAAAAAAAACTAGCCTCTTGGCTAATTTTGACACATTTACAGTAGTGTTCATTAATATGCACTGCCCCTGAGAATTAAAACTGAAATAAAAAAAAATTATGCCACATTATGATGTCTGAGTCAGTAACTTTACTGAACGGAACCGACATGGCCGTCGAGGAAAAACACGGTTCAACACGAGGTAATTGTCTTTCATTTATTTTATGTTTTTATATAACGTTCGTTGATGTGTCTTTACATGTGCAGCAGTGATACATTTTTAATGATTTTATCTGATTTCAGCACATTTCTGTCATGCCGACGTGTTTGGGACTGTTTATCAGTGGACGCTAGCTTGAGAGACTGTGTGATTTGTACCTTTTGTGTCTTTTTCTTGTAGTTGACGAAAGAGAGAAACGCTTCAATAGACATCTGTATGACGCCGTGCTATTATTTCACTGGATCGGTAGGTGCACTAGAGTCTGTATAATTTGTATAAAGACGCAAAAATAACTTTTTCTGCTGGGAGCACTGTTACATTCCCTCCATGTTCACCCTTATGTCTGTTGCTTGAGCTCCTGAGGGAGTCAGCTACTGTTTTCATACACCTAAATCTATACAGTTTGCTTTTTATTATTGACTTTTTCTTTTAGTCTGATACATGGTGGCCATCACACCGTGTATTGATACTGTCAGAAAAGCCAGGACAAATCCTTTTTAAACGAGCTACAGGTCAGGATGGGCTCGGGGTACTCTTCTCCTTCGGCCGTATGTGGACACATAATTGCAGGTTCTCTTCAAATGCTCTTAGGGAGCAATAAAGTGTGTTAGGTTGTTTGGTTTTGTCAATCCCTCTCCAAAATGAATAATGCAGTGATGGGATCTGAGGCATTAATGTGTACGCTACTGCTATATTTAAAACACAAGTTGGTCCGAGAGTGTGACCGTTTTGGCATTTTTTAAACCAGTGGCTGTGACCTTCCCTCTCGCTTTTTTAGTAGGGGAAGAGAAAGAGGAGGAGTGATTATGCTAGGAAACAGTCCAATACATTGGCCTATTGATGTCCGGAGAAGAGACGCAGATAGTGTGGTGTAATAAAAACCTTTATTTACAGCTCCTCAGTGGAGAGTAACAGAGGAGCGCTGTGTTTCCCTCTGGCACTAATTGACTGCCTGCAGCAGGAGAAACATAGACTCTCACCCCTCGCTGGCGCACTGCTCTCAGATGTAATAATAACCACTATGCTTTCTCTCAATGTACTTCCAAAGGCATCCTCCTCTCCCGCTATCATAAACGAGTATTCATTTCGGTAACACAGGGATTGTCTAATAAAATGAAGATTTGGGGAGGGCACTTTGTGTGCTGCCCTGCATGCCCCCCCCCCTCTGTTCAAACGTGATCAGTGCAGCTCCCGAGGCAGTGGTGTGCGGTCCATTCAGTGCGTGTCCCTTCTTCCTGGGTGAGAAGTAAGGGAGGGGAGGGCAGGTGTGGGAGGCGAGGGAAAACCATCTCTCCCTTTCCCCTAATTTTTGTGTACGGGCAACAAACGACCGCAAAAGTGCTGCTTTCACAGTTTTCAGTGGCCCGACGTTGAGCTCCCAGCAGAACGAGACAAAGGAATGGCGGGGATGATGAAGTCCCGAGCAGTGCAGGGCAGGTGTTTCCTCTGTCTCCTGGGAGCCGGGGAGTACACCTGCCCACTACTAACCCACTGTGATGGATCGATGAGGCAGTAACTGACTCAGCACTCCAAGAGCTCTACCTGGGATTAGAGCACAGAGGACCTGATTGAAACACACTGTCATCCCACAAACAATAACACGCATCCATCTTGGAGGGCCGGCTCCTTTACCCTCCCCTGTGCTTTACCATCGCTGACAATGATTGCACCGCTGATGATGAGAGGAGCAATCTATTGGATGAGAGGCAACGGCTAAATTTCTGCCGACATGATGTCTAATGGCACCACTTGGATACTGTAAACACTATCTGCATCGCTACGAAGCAGCTGAATTATGACCTCCGCACCTTGCGATCCGATGCTGGTTTACAGACGTGAATGCACACACCACGCACAAAACCTTAAAATTGTGACACACGCATATACAGAAACGCTGCTGTGTGCACGGGGCAGTCTGATAAACACATTCCTGCGATGTTTTGAATTCGACGATGCTGCATTTAAAAAGAAGTATAACCATAAGGCCGGCGCGGTCCCAGGAGTCGATGACTAATGTAGTATAATAGCCAGTGCTGGCATGGGTCATTTTGCAAGTCGACCCAGGCAAATCCTCAACGGCCTTTTATCCTGTTAGTCTGCAACAGCTGCTAATGAGTAAAATGAATTGAAATGAACAGTTTGATAGAAACAAACAAACACAGCAATCCTACATGTAGCCTGATTGGAATGTGATACCTTTGTATTTACATTAAGCACATAACATAAACTTGTGTTTGGTGAATTGATCTTAATCAGTCCTCTTGATCCTGATTTAAATGAAGTGTTTTTTTGTGTATGTAGGTGATAACTGAAAGGGGCTTTATGTAGTTTTGGAGAAGAAATGGAGAAGAAACTGAGAATTGTAATATTTACAGTTGTAATGAGGTAATAATACAAACTCAGAAATATTTGTTGTTTCCATAACTGGATAAATAAGCTGTTCTCAGAGGAAAATAAGGTCCACAGGACACTGGTTGAAGCTAGAAAGGTGGCAGGGTCCGCCACATATAAACAAAGTAAAACAGTATGAAACTGTGTTGTCCTCTAAGGTTGGTTTGTTTGTTCAGTCACAAAAACAAAAGTTTGTTTATTTAGTTTGTTGAAATGCCAGTATTAAATTTGTTTGAATGACGATCTTTCTCTTCTGGTCAAAATGTATTCACCAAAACTACGTAGTGCACCTCTAATTTTTTACACATTTCAGTGCCTTCATTGCAGGGAATCCTTTGTGTCTGATGCTGATTGTGACAGATGTAAACTAACATGGAAGCTTTGAAAAATAAAAATAAATGACATGCAATGCTTAGACACAACTTTGGAGGGAGCCTTAAGCATGAGTTTGAGCCTCATCTGAAAGCAGACGGTGCCATTAAGCCCTTTCTCTTCTCTTCGTAAGCAAATACTTATAGAACAAAGAACCAGGAAATTATAGTTGTCCCCCTAAATACTAGTTTGATGTGTGCGGAAGAGAAACATTTTGCATTATAATGGGATATAACTATTTAAATATTCCATGACATTTAAATGTTGATTTAATAAAGTGAAAGGCACAGGGGAAGATTTTCCTGCATCTTTTTAAATGTATGAGGCCAACATGCTGATTCAGCAAGCAACTTTTCACCTGCATTGATTAAAACGCAACAGCAAATACTGTATAAAAGTGGTGCTATCATGGCTGGCCGACAGAGTAAATGTTTAGAGAGGGAGACTCGATTTCATCTGGCCGTGGCATCAGAATATCTGGCTGCACTTCGCTGTAGCTGGCCGCGCTTCCTTATCTTGTCCTGTTCTGCTTATCTGGCCTGTGTACAGAGTTGGGTTCTGTAATGAGCGTCACGCCTACACCTCTCCCCATGTGGACGGACCGACCGCTGTCCCACGCATCCGTCCACACATGCGCTGGGCGGAGGAAGGGCGCGGGGTGCGTAGTGCTCCGTGTGCCACACACACACACACACACACTCAGACAAACACCTGTGTATCTCCCCGCACATGTGCCCACCACATGCACGTATGAAGCTGCGGCGTGTGGTCAGAATGTGGGACCCTGGTCCAGGTGGCACTGACAGATTTAGAGGATGTTGTGGACGGGGGTGGACAGAGGCTGGCCTATGCAGGATATGTGTGACATGTAACATGCAGCGGTGGCGTGGAGTGATGACATCCTCTGTTTAATGAGCGGAGTCAACACGGCCCATGTTAAGAGTGAGCTGCCCGCCGCGGAGAGCTGTAAATCTGCCTGCTATCGCTGCTGCCCCACTAATACAGGAAGTATTATCTAATAAGTGCAACTCGGAGGACTAATTTCAATAGAGCTGATACCCCCCAAGAGCAGCGAGGAGAGGGTAACCCAGTTAGAAACTTTTAGCAAGTATGGAGTGAGTTTAATGGGACAGGCCGTGACCAGCCACTTCTACTGTCTTATGTGGAGGTTAGTAAAATCAAACATGGTGCCAGACAAATCCCAGACGTCTGGCCGTCCTGCCCCAGCTGCCTTTCACTCTGCAACATTCCTGGGCCGAGCTGGAGCTCTAAAGGACCTCTGTGTCAGTGCCCCTGTTCTGGCCTGCCCTTCAGCCCTGATTTGTAGAGTGCCGGTGTCAAAGGGGACTACTTTGTAGATGGTGCGCTCCGCTTACCTGTTCCCCCACAGCAGAGGCAGTAAATGTCACTCTATGACACTCTCTGGACTATCTCAGCCCGACCATTAGAAGGCTCTGGGATAGATACGCGAACACAGCCAGAAAATCAAACGTTAAGGAAGGTGTTAACAAAACCCATCCGCGTGTTTGTAGCTAAAAAAAGCTCCGGAGTTTAAAAGGCAGCGATAGCCATTTTCTTAGTGGATGTCTGGCATTTGTCTACAGCTGTAATGCAATTGTGTTTCAGAGTTTTCCTCCACTGAGCAGGGGGTAATTGCTGACTAGTCTTTTAACCTTATTAAATCATCCAGAGGCAGTGTTGGAGCGAAGATGGAGTTGATGATACTGCACCTCTCGTGCGTTTAGGAAAAGGAAAGATGCTGACTGCACCTCATCCAGGGGATTATACGCCGAATTCAAGCAAAACTGCAACGGCTAATTAGAGGGAAAGGGAAGCACTGTGACAATCACCATGGGATGAACCTCAGGCAGTGCTGCTGGTTTTATTTCCACTGCATTTTTCACTTTTTCCACGCAAGTTAACTTGGCAGAGCCGTTATTGTTTTTTTTGGTTATTATGTTTACTACACTTTGCATTTGCCGTCATTAAAATTTATACGTCCCCTCATGCAAAGCGATCGCCAGATTTTTACGGCCGCATATCCATTGACAGCCATTATTCTATCACTGTGATGTGTGTTCATAAAAACACACATTGGCGGGTTTGATCGCTCGTGGCCATTTCTCAAAGCTTTTGACGTTCACAATATGGATGCTGAAACTCCGAAGAGGTTTGGGTCTGAGCTTAATTAGATCCTGTGGAGCTAAATCAAATCAGTCTAAATGAGAGCAGCGAGCCAAAACCCTCCCCATGCAAACGGGTGTCTGTTGTCTGCGCCGTGTGATTGCTATCTGAACAGGACTTTGGAGGTTGGAGGTTTCGAAAGGGAAAGCCACCTCTCCGCGTCTTCTTCGCCCTCTCCTCCTGCCTCTCATGCGTCTTTGTTTGGTCGTCAAGGAAAGAGGGAGTGAGAGGGGTGGAGGTGGAGAGTTTTTTTCGCCTCTCACTCCTCCTCCTCCCCCCCCCCGCTCACACTGCTTAACCTTGACAAGTCAATATGATACAGATGCAATTTGCTTATCTCCTCCTGACATTACCACTGTTCTCCCTGCTGCGGGGGCATGGGGCCTGCGCCATTAGCATAGCTTACAAACACATCACTCTCTCTCCGAGGAGCCACGCTCGTCTATGGATGCTCACCTACTGTATAAGAAATCACATTAAATCATCTTAACTATGCAACTTTTTTTTTCAATCCTTTTTAAAATATAAGTCTTGCCTGACTTAGGTGACACAGTCTTTTTTTTTTCATCATTTCCTGGCTACCTGACAATCACACGGCCACCCTACTCCAGAGTCAAATGTGGTGTGCAGATATTATACCTGTGTGTGTCAGGCCGGTGAACTGAGCCCCTCAGCATCTGGCTGGCGCTCCCTGGCCAGAGAAACAGTCAGCTCCCCGGTCTCCAGCTGCAGGGTGGCTCCAACCCAGCTCCATTAGTCACCAGACCCTGGACACCTCTCGCTCATCCCACCACATAAGGTAGCGTAATTGATACCCATCAGCCACGGCGATAATCTCCTTGGTGGGAAGCGGCGCGGGTGTGGGATGCGCACCTCATGTTTGGTTAAGAAGGTGCCGAGCGGGGTCCAGGACTCCGGGCCTGTCCCTTTGCCATCACTCCACTTGAAGGTGAGATGATTTAGGGGCCTGGGAGAAAGTTAATTTCTCTTGATCATTGTGTGCAACCTGGAGCCTTAATGGCGGGCGTAATTAATTCTGCTGATGTTAATCACCAGGGCTGGTCCCCACAATTATCAGCCCTGTGCAGATGGGGCGCGGCGCAGACATGAAAAATTAGGAAAATGAATCTGTAATGGGGTGGCAGATCTAATCTGCGTCAGAGAAAACAAAGTTAGGAAGAGCAAAGAGCCCCAGGATTCCAGGTGAAAGCCACCAATGCCGACAAACCTGTGTGGCAGAGCTGAAAAATGTTGCCGTGTCCAAAGTGTTTCGTAATTACTGGGGCATTGAATTGTTCTATTGTTAATTCATCACGGTAGCAGGGGTTAAGTTCAACATCTCCTTCCTGGGCTACGGGTTGCGAGAGGAGGGGAAGCAGCAGTGGTCACATGCTTCTGGAGTCACTGTAAGGTTAATCAGGTTCTACTCTCAGTTGTGTGGGCTTTGCAATCAACCTCCACAGGGGAAAAAAAAA
>CAEMYA010000089.1:1546796-1564092 GCA_903131615.1 Diplodus sargus
TTTTTTTTTTTTTTACATTTTGTTAAACCACAATCAGATACTCAATACTGTGTGTGTGAGATGGATTTTGTTGTTACAAATATCTCTCCTATGGGAAGGAAGTTTGATGTCCTAGTTTCACACATCATCTGTGCAGCAACAAAGCTGCCTCTGTGCATTGCTTCTCTGTTCTGAGGTCAGTTCCTCGCCTCCTGATACCTAACGTGCATGTTTTTTTCTATGAGAGAAAACCGCAGAGAAACCCACACGAACATGAGAGAAGAACAGTAGAAGGGACTGGAGTAAAATTTAAACCCAGTGCTAACCACAGAGCCACGACCAGTCTTACATAAAATCAACACGTTTATGAACGATCGTGAACAAATCTTGCTAATACTTTATCTTAGGGTCCTTGTAAGGGCCTGTAAGCTTTAGTTAATAGGTAAAAATGCCCTTATCAGTCCTTATTAGATGCTTATTAACATTAAAAACCATAATAAAGTTCTTGCTTTAAACTGCTTAACAATAACAAAATAGGTAAGCTATTAATGTATAGGCAATGCTATTATAAACAATAATAAGGTTTATGCAATTATTACTTATTACCTTTTAGCTCCACTCACTTCTGGCACCCACGGATACGTAGAAATATTTTAAACTGACTTTGGCAAAAAGTTGCTCAGAAATGGTTTGCCATTATTTCCAAAGCAGTCCTGGCAAGCTGAAACAATCAGCCTGTAGTCCAAACCCACCCGGCGCAAGTTTGGACATACACATGCTGTGCTCAAAGTAAAAGTATGCAGCGATGACAGACGCATACTGAGATAAACTAGAAGCTCTTCATGCATTAGGTAAAGATGCTATTTAAATCACACATGTATCAGCAGGAGGTGAGCGATAAGCACTGCTTAGTGAAGAATAAATGGGTGTAAAGGGTGAACAGTTTGAAATAATGTAAGGGGAGGATGAATGGGTTGAGATGATGATTTAATTAAAGACGCATTCATTTTGAAAGGACTACAAAGGACGGATCCTGTTTGTGGATGCAGCCTTACTCAGAGGTGTAATTACAGGCAGAATACCAAAGTCAAAATATCCCTCCACCATTGGAAATCTATTGTGTCTATGGATTGGCCTAGAACTTTCAAGGTGCTCTAACGAGAGGGAGAGGAGCGGTCACATTGATGGCAGAGGGGGCATCAGATTTCCATTATTGACTGCTGCAGATATTGCACTGTAGCGGTGTGTAAATTGGTTCCTGAGGGGTTTTCAGCTCTCTGAGCTGGGGCGAAGTGTGCAGGTTCACCCCCACCCCCATCCTCTGTAAATCGTGGTGGTGGATCGCTTCCAGTCCCTCACTGGCGCCAGGCCCCCTCCTCTGATCAATACCTAATTCCAGCCTGTGCAATCAGCCGCCGTTGCCCGGGCAACGCTGATGTCACACAAGTTGAGTGCTCGCTGTTGCAACAAATCATTTCCTTTAAGCAAACGTAATTGAGTATTTGTACAGTGGGCTGTCAGCTGAGAATATTTACATCAAGCCTGAACCTGCAGGACATTAGTTATGCCTGTTCTCGGAGAGAGGAGCTCGGCGGAGCAGGTGACCTTACAAAGTAGCCAGGACGAGGTAACGATGGCAACACGGGCTACTTTGGAGCAGAGCAACTCCGGAGAGGTTTGGGGTCACAGCGGGGCAGGAGATGGGATGGAGCCCCTTTTCTTTTTAGGAGGGGCGAGCTCGAACCCTTGTGAGGTAAATTAGTCACTCGTCCTTGTTCGCAGCCAGAAGACACAGGTACAGAAACATGACTGATGTACAGTCAGTATCAGCTGTAATATCGCAAATGAGAGGACTTCTTTTAAATCAGTTTGCTTTATTATTCCTGCTGAGCCCGAGGCAGTTTAATTTAACAAATTAGCATATTAGGGAACAGTTTAATTACTAATCATATTTTCAGAGAGATGCATTAGTGCACATAGCATGTAGTGTCCAGTTGGACAATAAAACAGAACTCCTACAACTAATTTAAGTGGTAGAGTATCACTCAAAATCAAACAAAGAAAACGACTGTGTGATATTATTTAATACATCAATATTCTGTCTCTCAGAGAACAGCTCCACCAATCACAATGTTTCAATACTCAGTTGCAGGACTTAATAATAACGTCATGAGGATTTAGACTGTACAGATTGGCTCAACAAGCGTGGCATCCTTTTTTTGTATACAGCAAGTCAAATGAATCGAGGACAGATGCAGCCGCTGTATGCATTTGATCGTCTGCAAATAATATGAAGAGTGGTACACATCATCCGATGGTATCTTTCATTTCTTTAAGTAGCTGTCAGGATAACTCTCTGTACTATTACATCCCTAACTCACTCATTCCTGTCCGTTCATCAATCACTCATCAAAGACACAAGTGGAGATCAATCCAGTAAAAGCATGTTGAACCACGTCCTTTCTCAGCTCATCCTACTCATTTAAAGCTACTATAAGGAATCTACATTTTTTTGTAGTTTCTGGAAACCCTGTTTGAGAAAAGACGGCTGCATTTTTTTCCCCTTTGCTCATCATCTTTAGCACTCCACCATAACATTTTTTAAAAATTTTACCCAGTGACAGGCATTAATGATAACTATGATAACCATGGAGAAATAGCCAGTCTTTTCGCTGATGGTCTCATTTGCTTTTGTAGGTCAAACGAAGGTATAACTAATGATGTAATGAGTAAAAGCATTGCTCAACGCAAACATGTATTTAATTTAAAGGGGCAGTATGTAAACATTTTAGTTGAAAGCATCCAAAAATAACTACAAATGTTCAATAAAATGTGAAAAGGTAACAGTTTGATGTTATGAAGTCTGTGTATTGTTGCAAAGATAATTACCGAAGATAGCGTGCTAACCAGCTAGCCTCGACCCTTTATAGTCAAAAGCTCTCAAACTGGCGGTGTAAACACTCCAATTTCCCAATCTGGATCTCTACCTGCATGGCTAAGGGAGCTCACTAGCTAATGGCAGCTACAGTTGGCAGCAATAAATGTTTACTCTTGTGATATGTTGCCCCCTGTTGGTTTGGAGTAGGAATACAACACCAATTCTTACATGTTGCACCTTTAACATTTCCAGTGCTTTGTCTCAGCTTATATTGATGCAAACAATTATCAATCAAGAATGACAAGAGGGTTTGAGTTTGCTATATGAAACCCAAACATGCCTTCAGATCTGTGCAGCCATATTAACCTAAGCCAACATAATAAAAGATGAAACATTCATTTTTTTTCATTCAGTTTTCTTGGTGAGAAATTATAAAATGATCATATGACCTTCTATACATTCTCAGTCCTGGCATGAAAACTATTATTATTATCATTATATTTTAATGACAAAACCAACACTTTTATTACTCTCAAGGGAGCTCAATCTGAAGCAAAATACCTCTGTCAACCCTACAACAACACACTTTTATTGGATATTAATATAATCTTAATATCAGGAATGCCAAAACCCATAGCATAACCTGTCAAATCTGAAAATCTGATTTCTATTATCTCTCCTCAATGCAATTTTACTGTCATTTGTCAAAGTTATTGGTCATTTATCCTGGAAGAACAATTATATGTCTCAGCACAGCAGGATGTATAACACTTGGTGAGTCGTGAAGACATAAAGAAGGAAGAGCAAAGTGATGGCCATAAATACTTAATTGTTTATGCTCATAGAAAATAAATTGTAGCCTCTCCGTCGTAAATCTAACTACATTTTAATACAATAAGGTGAGCGGTAATGTTTGCACTGCTTTTTGATTTTATGTGCTTCATTTAAAGTTATGCACGCACATTTAGGATACAAGGTAAACACATTTAAACTTGATTGGTACTTTTATGGCATCGTCGTGATTTATAGAAAATATCAATTGCTATAAATTTGCTCAAAGTTTGCTGTGGTTTGGTTTCCCATGCAGCATTTGATGACTTTAGAACACTTTTTTTCCCGTGCTTACTCAGGAGGAAGTTGAACGGATGACCGCTAAGTCCTGAAACGTTGTTACAGCAGATACAGTTAGAGTGGCTTGTGTGTGTTTGGTATAGATGAACTCTCCCCAGAGCCTCCATGGCCCCTGATTCAATCAGTGTGTCTCCACGTCCACTGTTTCCTGGCACTGATGTATTACAGGGTGCAAGCGGTGGTGTGCGGCGTCACTGCGTGGATCAAGTTATGTCACAGCCATTTCACAGCAGCTGCAATTTTATTCAGTAGCCGTCCAGAGACGCTGAGGGGTGAGGACATTAGTTTGATCTGCTGGGTATGATCCCTTTATCTGAATGTGGATTGAGTAAGGCAAGATGAAGGTCGACTGGATTTCTTAGTACACTGAGAGGAAATGAGGGCAGAGGGAGTGTAACTGGAAAGAGCAGAGACAAAGATAAAAGGTTTAATGGCATGGTTTACATAACAAAGTGCTCTTAGGTCCTTATTTAGCCCGATCAGCCAAATTAAAGAATAAGGTGGGACCTATTTTATCAGCAGATAATTTCTAATGGTACTCAGCCCCGAGCTCATTAATTACTATAAATGTAAATCGTTAAAAGCACAAAACAAACAATTTCATTTCTAAAAAAGGCAAAATAATCTCCTTGAACAGCTGGACACTGTAGTTTTTAAACAAATGTTACTCAAACAGGAGTAAACAGTGCATTTGTTAGGGGACTACTTTCAACTGTGGATTAATACGCACTTGGTGCACCAGAGTGTATTTACAGCAGCAGGATGGTGTAGGTGGGATTGAGTCCAAATAAACCACAGTGCCCATTTTCATTTTCATTCAGCTCACTGTTGTTCAAGCTGTAACAGGCTTTGGCTACACAGGCAACGCTCAGTAGTAGGGTCGATTGTTAATTTAAGTCTTTTTACAGGATTTAATGACAATATTGCACACATTACTATATTCACTATCTTTATATCTATGATTATGTTTCCCTTGATCGATACAATTTGGAAGCAGCTTTAATTTCAAGGCCTTCAGCATCAGCATAATCATCATTTCATCTGGTGGTCCCTGGCTTGCCATCTGTCTTGTCTGAACAGGGTATAACACGTGTTGTAGAAATGCTAATACCATACTTGGGCTGTATATTTAATCAAATTGTATGTTTTCAACCAAATCTCAAAAATCTTGCTCTCTAGATGCAAATTAAAACATGTTTGTTGTGTACGAACCTCAACAAATGTCCCATTATCATGATTTTGATACACAAAATAATCATTCCCACTAATAGTGAATTACACTGCATTTTTTGCAATATCTGTCAAAAAAATTATCACAATATGATTTTTTGACCATATCGTGTAGCCTTATATCATACGTGTGAAACAGACAAACATATCGTTTGCATAAGCTTACAGTGTGGACATTTTATTATGGTGACTGGGCTGTATGAGACAAACACTGAGTTGGACCATGAATATACCAAATGGCGAACTGGGAGTCCAGTTTGGGGTCCAGGCCAATGAGAGCATTTCCCACTTGATAGAATATGGAGATATTCTAATGTTAATCTGATTCAGACCTTAGTGTAAATTTCCATATTATTACCCAAATGTATTCCTCTGGTGCATGCTTTATTCAAGGTGACTTTTGGTTTTATACATTATTGTATGACAATATGCTGAATGTGATTACATGGCACTTATTCAACTTGTCACTTTCCACAAGGGTTAAATAAATACAAACTGAATTAAATGTGACTATTCTTCGCTCTCCAAAGGAAAACAAAAGCTGAGGCGCTGCTTTGCATATTCCCTGACACCTCCCGACTAACAGATGAGACGTGATTTAAATAAGAGCTTGCTTTCTTCACCTGTCGACCTCCTGTAAATATTATTTATGGCCTGAAACACATCTTTTAATTCCAGATATGTATTTTTTTGTGATAGCCAAGTGTCAGTAGGCTGAATCAAGGTACTGGCTTGTGCCTATTTTTCAAGACCACAATGAATATTCAAAAGATGAGCCTTAGAAAAGGGGTGAAAAAAAGAAAAGGGGAGAGTTAACATTAATTAATATTCGTAGCAGTAAAAATGAAAGCTAGGCCCGTGCTAATTTCAATAGACAATTAATCATGAGGCTCAGTAATTACACCGGGGAGTTTACAAATGATTTTTTTAAGGGGCCAGAGTAAAGGAAAGGAGATAATCCCCTACCCATCACAATCACTGGCTTCCCACCAATCCCCGCAGAAAGAGCAATTAGAGCAAACAGCAGCAGAGCAGTAATTGTGTACCAGGAGAAGATGAAGGCAGAATCTTAATTGCGGGGAATGAAGATCACTTGCTCTCACACCTGATTGTGCTGAGGGAAAAGAATGTGCAGGCCGGAGCAAGTCTGTAACACCTCCAGGTGCCGGAGTAAAAATAACCTTAACAGGAGCTCCTGCTGTATGAGGGTGTGTAGCACATGACATGTGGGCATCCAGAGCGCCCCATTCTAGTTCTGTCACACGGAGGCTGCCACACATTCGCAACTAAATCTCACAGGGCATGTTACCATTATTTCACATTTCACAACTTATTTTATTTGGTTCACATGACTCCTGTTGGCTTGTTTTTGGAGATTTGAGAACGTGAAAAGAAGCCTTGAGCAACCAGCGTGATGTGTTAAAACGAGCAGACATTATTTCCAGCATGGGCTATTTTTTGCCGTGGGCACCAGTACCTGTGCACTGCAGCATTTTCCATACGATCATTAAAGAGACCAAGTTGGCACCTAAAGCCACTAAACTGCTAATGTTTTCTGTGTTGCTAAGAGAGCGAAGAGGCCAGTGAATACCACTGGGGAGACGTGCAGGAAACACGATCGTTGTCGTATTTAAAAATCATTTATACATCATAAAAGGGGATTTGTGGTCAGTGAATCTTAGGCTTTTTCAGAAATGAACATTTAACACTGACAGTATTAAATTGTGTCACAATGAGAATGCTGGATAAGGCACATATTATGACCGCAGACCATTTCATACTCCTGTCGTTTCCTGTGTGCTTCTTCGTGATTAACTATCCCATACAGGCAAACCTAAAAAAAACGATTTAAAAAAACAGTCTTAGTACCTGCTTTAGTAAAGCGTTACAAAGCAAACAGTTTCAGTTTCACAGTTTCCGCAGTGTATGTACTTATCGGGCAGCGTGACTGGTATCTTTACACTCTACATGCCTTTCACGCAGAACCTAAACTTTCCTAGTAAACTTAGACGTAAACACAGTTTTCGGTTTTTGTAGATTTATCTTATGATGTAGAGTATTTACATTTGTTTATTGTTCCTGTCGAATCATATTTTTCTGGCAATTAACATTTTCTGAGACATGCGCCAAAACTAATTCCTTGTATACAGTACCAAGTGTATAAAGTCTGATTCTGATTAAATATCCATTTATCCAGTTTGGGTGAGATTTTTTCACACTTGCTTAAAACACACAATGTTTAAATTCCACCACTGGGGGCTCCCCATCAAAACAAAACATAAGACATCTGCAGAGTGTTAAGAGTCGTTTACAGTCACATCAGATTCTGGAGCAGGTTTATCTTCACTCCTGTTTATCGGCCTGACTGCAGCAGCTATCTGCTGAGGAGACCTTGGGACTACTGAGTGGAGCTGGATGGGAAATTTACTTTATTTCACCGAGACATCACAGCGAGGAGAGGGGGGAACTAGATATACAATCGCAAACTCTGGCCAAAAAGAACCAAATAGTGATCCGTGAATTCAAACACATACTCTGTCTGGCTCTGTTTGTGCACTGTTGCTGGCTAACATTAGCTTAACAGTGTATACGCACGACTACACAAAATACAACACTTTAAGACAATTTAATGCTGAATCTCTACATAATATCCTTTTTTCAATTTGAGTTATAATAAAGAGAAATAATCGTCACAACATATAATAGAGACTCTTTTGCAGATGTAGAAAATCTCCAATAAATTCATCATCAATTACATCATCTGCTGCTCTGATATTTTAAGATTATTTTACTCATTTCTAAACCGCAGGGACAGCCACCAGCTTATGTTGTCAATTTTCTCAGCTCCTATTCTACATTCACACACCTCCAATCTCCTGATCAGTAACTCTTCACCATTTTAACTTTCCAAGCCCAAGTCCAAGGTGACAAAGCATTTTTCTTTCTGTTACAGCTGCATTTGAGTGCCTTGAAGTGCTTCAATGTTATCAATTACCCATTTTTCTTCTTTTCATCCCTAAAACATTTACTGGTATTTCATTATTTCTTTGCTTCGACTTGACTATTTTGAAATGAGTTGTTTCTAAGTTACATCACTACAGCCAGGGCGCAGAAAGGAGTGCAAATCCAGGTTGCCGCGTGTTTTGAGTGTGTTTATGGTGAATCATGAGGAAAAATATGAAGTCAGGTCCCTCTGAGATGGTGTTGAAATATTGCGATGTCAGCACATTCCCACATCACCTCATGACACACAGTTGGGGCACACAGCACAAGGCCCGGCCCGTTTACCACAGTGTTGCTGCTGGCTCCCTCCTCACGGTGACCTGAGCCAGGAGGCATGCAAGGGTCCAACCTTTTTTACAATTACTCTGACTGCAGTCATTTTTTTTGCAAGACCGCTAATGCATACATGCCTTGTTATCGTTCAAAACATACATCAGACTATTCATCAAAGCAACTATGCAAGGATACAGCAACTCAGTTTTTGGAAACCCTCTCACCTGAGGAGTCTCTGCACCAACTTGAGCTTGTTCAAAAGCTCCAGCCTCTCCTTTTACGAGTCACGAGAGAAAAATGTCACGACACATCTCCAGTAAGAAGAGTGATTCAGACTCTAGCTGGACTTGCTTTAACACAGCTGCTGGATTGGTTTAGAAAGTAAAATATTGTGCTAGGAGGTGGAATGGTTATAGCTCACTTAAAACATCAGGATCAGTAGAGTCAGTGAAGAATCTCTATTGTTTCTTTTACTGCTTTAATAGTTGTAAGAAAATTTTACAATCTCATCTCAGGTAATATCATTTTCTCTGAATATGCACATAATTTTGACACCGTGATCTCCGTATCTCGTTCTTTTTGATTAAATGTACCTAGTGGTGGAAGGTAAGTACATCTACTTAAGTACAGTTTTGATTTAAGTCTTTCCATTTTACACAACTTAACTCCACCCATCACTTCACTACATTTATCTGACAGCTAGTTACTTTGCAGATTGAGATTTCATGCACAAACATGATATGAAAGCCCACACATTAAATCCAGTGTGTAGAATTTAGTGGTAACCCAGTGAACAGCCCTCACGTCACACTCCCTATGAGTGCCCCTGATAAAAATTACTGTAACTTTTTTTGTAGTGATAGTATTTTTATTCAGTCATCACACATAATACAGTGAATATAAACACAACCTTTGTATCAAGTAGTGACTGAACATTCGTAGCAAAAGCGAAATGCTTGTCAATGCCAACATTCTTATCAATGTAACTATCCTTTTTGTGAGTTAAACCTGCGGACACCTCTCCGATCATATTTCCTCTCCTGTAGTGAGAAAAACATAGTTTATATTAAACTATTAATATTAGTTAGTCTATAATAAACTATTTTATTAGTTTATAAGAAAGCAAGTCATTACATTTCATAACATGATGATTTAGAAACAGATTTGTGGAAGAATAGTAATCAGTTTGATTAATAATACCTATTATGCAGTATTTTATACAAGGGTTCAATTTTGAATGCAGGTCTTTCACTTGTAAAGGAGTATTTTTGAAATGTGGTATTGGTCCTTCAACTTCAGCACATGATCTTGGAGTTAAAGGCATATTATCTATATTAACAAACACTGTTCTAAATAAATATTTAGCATATTTCAATATGCTTAATTCAAACAGCATTTTAGTTATTTTTTGTTTTGTTTCCTGAGCACAATATAACCACAGCAACTCATATAATAATTTAATCACTATTGATTAAAATTGAATTACCTTTGCCTAAAAGTACAGATAGAAAGAAACACGTTCAAGTCTCTCAGTGATACAAAGCTTCATCTCCGTGCTTTGTCTTGGATATGGCGAGACAACTGGGAAATGCAAGATTTTAGTGATCTATTTAGGGAAGTGTGTCCAGTTGATGAGAGCCTGATAATCGTTAAGAAATGAATTACATCTACAGTGAATGATCAGTGCCGCCTGTGATCTCAGTTTATTGTGTAAGAGGATACAAGGGCAAGCACGGCGGAGCCTCGTGCTTTAACCCCAGCTTCCTGTGTAGCAGTATAGCATTTCTGTTTAACTTTATAATCAGGGCTTTATTAATGTAATGCTTTTCTTCCGCCTAATAATGAAACAACACAAATAAAATAAATTGTGATCAATGGAGGCGAGCAGAGACAGATGAGGAGTCTGTCACACTGGGGATGATACCAATTTATCTCTTTAATGCATCTCCATGGGGTTCTCTCACTAAAGGATACAGATTACTGAACCCCTTGTCTCAGAGGGAAATGCGTGAGAAGAATCCATATAACATACAGAGATGGAGAGCCCTCCTTTCATCTTGTATCATTCATGCTTCTTGGTCACTCTCTACAGCAAATGCAAAGAATCCAGCAAATGTGTGTACACACATTCAAAGGGAAGAGGATGTTTTGTTGCCTGTTAAACTGCAGTTATGTCGTCTAATTTACATGGCTGCGGATTTACACCCAGGCACGTTCCTTAAGAAATTTACCCAAATAACTGAGGTAGCACTTTACATTGTAGTTCTGTAATAACCTATACACTACATAATAGTGGTAAAAGCTTGCTAATAATTAGGCAATACTATTTAATAAAGAGAATATTATAATAGATCATGAATTGTCTAACTGGAAGAACATCAGGTCATATTTCAAGATAAAACAACATATTTTATAGCCCAGTGTTAGCATTCAACCACCTCCTAACTAGCATTTTGGTTTAAATGCATCCTGAGCATTTTGCTTTCAGGCTTAAATAAATGTGTCGTTGTATAACACTATCAAACAGCAATGTTAGCTGGGAAGTGGCTGAATGCTAATGCAAGCTGTTGTCTAACGTAAGCTAATCGGTTATCAAATGTCTTACCTCGAAATATAGGCCGATTTAAGTCCAGATTTTCTCTAACATCAACCTTCCAGTTGCTGATCAATCAGAAAGGAGTGAAATGATAACGATTAAGGAAATTTCCAATGTTTATTGGACTCGCAACCTGAAACAAAGCGGTGTGGCGTTTGAGCTTCCCACACCGACTGTTGGTTTCCTCATGTCGGTGTGTTTCTTCAGAAATCCAGGTCGAGTCTTCCCTTTGTGATATAGACTTGTTTGTGTGTACGTATATAGATATTAGGAGTGTAATAATATCTGTTTTGATTAAGGAAGAAGTCATTTCACTATCATACATCATGTACTACATCTGTTAGGGACCATGTAAAGTATAATTTGTCTGTATATGTATATGCATACTTCATACATTTGACTAATCCGACTGTCCCTGTGACTGTTCATGCGACTGATGGTGATATAAATGATAGCATTATAGGCTACAATCAGTGATATCTTCAAAATCAAAAAAATTAAATTCTTGGAATTGTTAGGTCCAGGTCCTACTGCTAATAGGTAACTCCGTACCAATATGTGCAATGCTGTGATTTGTTGCCTGGAAACACTGAAAATGTGTTAAATTTGCGCGTCACACTGTTCATGTAAGTCTGTAACATAACAGCAGAGGCACTTAAGTCTCTGTTGTTGGAATTTAGGGAAGTCTGGACTGCTGTGGAAGTAAGTTGTCCTTAGCATTTTTATGTGTCTTGCGTTAATTTTAGGTGCGAAACATTGATCATTTTTGTGTTTACAATTTTTGCATTATGTATCCACATGTTCGTGTTTCAAGTTGTGCTACATTCGCCTTTTTTGTTGTTGTGAATATTCAGACAACTTTCTTCTTTGTAGGTTGTTTTACAACCTATAAAACCAAACCAAACCATCAGGAGCTGGTAATGGAGAGGGCAAACCTGAAAAAAATCTGGAGCGACACCATCAGCAGCTTGGGGTTTTCCACTTCCTCGAAAGGATGAGCCATAAACAACCAAAGCTATAAACAACTGGGGCTTTGCAGCAGGGCGAGAGACAGAAATCTAACATGTGCTGGTGAATGAAGACAAGGAGAGGCACACCCCTGCAGTAAATAAGGAATTCCCTGCGGCTCTGCTCACAAACCAGAAGGCAAAAGTCGACCAGGTCACTGTTTTGTGTCAGTAACCAAAAAAAAAACTAATAGCAGAGAAATATTTGAGGTCAGGCAGTAAAAATACAGTCGCTCTGTGCTCCAGGCATGAAGAGCAACACTATTACCTCTAATATGGAGGCGCTGATCCTAAAATCTTCCTTCTGGATATGAGCACGCCCAGCAGGATCTGCCATGTGCAGCAGCTCGGTACAAAATTAGTAAAACAACATTTTCTGTGTGATCTCATATGGGGCCAAATCCCACTGAAAAATAAGGAAACCAGTTTATGTCTTTATATTTATACATCTTTTCATTCATAGTGGTTTCTACATTTTCTGAGGGCAATGGCATTTCTGGAGGCCCAAGGTCAAATTTAGACCGGGTCATAAATTGTTTTGTTTGATGGCCTACATTTGCCTCAATAGCAGGGGGAAGGCCAAGCCCATAAAAGCGTAAAAAGACGAGCCGGCCGACTGTGGGCTTGGCTGCCAGCATTGTTGTCCTGGGGACCACGAGATGCTCCCAGCGGAGGTTTCATGGAGAATAAAGACTGTTATGGCCCACCATTGGCATGCACAGAGGGCTCATGGAGATCATTACTGCCAGGGCTCACTCGGTGAAGAAGTCACAATGGCAAACTCAAAGCTGAAGCCATTCCATTGTCAGCTGCAAAGAGGGTTGAATTTCTCTTTGCTGATGGATTCAGGGGAGGCATTAAGGGACAACGAAACAGCAATATCATAGATTTATGAAAAGATGCTTTTCCTGGTGCTGAAAAATGACAGAGTTTTGCGATAGCACACCATTAATATTGTTCTGTCATCTGTAACAAAGACAGTTCTGTAGCCTAAAACTATTAGCCAACTAGTAAGTGAAGCACAGATCAAACATAGGAGAAGATTATATCATATAAAGACTTCTTTAAATGGTGAGACTTGAGATATTCTATCATTTTGCTTTTGTCAGCATGTCTCATGTCAACACTCTGCATCAAGCCCTTTGTACTTCCTTTTTTATTTATCTTGAAAAATTGTTGACAAAATATTATTGTAAAGATAAAAATAAGACACAGTGCCCACGTTTATTGTCACAAAGGAACATGTCAGCTACTGTGTTGCTGTGGCACACTGATGTGTTTTCAATAGACTTTTGCCAATGATGGATATATGCCATGCTTTTGTCTCATATTGCAGACAATACGATACATGGTACGATAGAAGGAAAATTATTGGTTTCAATATTTTTACAGGATTTGTTGACATTAAGAACACAAAACATTTCCAGCTTTTACCCTTAAGTCAAGGGCTAGCTTAATACTTTCTGAAAATGCATATTCATTTATCACGGTTTGTTTTGATTAATATCTGGGCCCTTTTTCTATTAGCTACTTATGACATGGGGATCCAAAAATATATTTTCATTTTAACAGAATGCAAAATACAAGCTGGGCACTGTTGTTTTTAGTAAAAAAAATAAAATAGAGAAAATAGGAGGACTGTTTTCAGCTGTGGACTCAAAATAATTTACAGAGTACTGAAGAAACAGGTCGCCAAGTACAACAGTTTCCCTTACTGATGTGTTTTATTGGTTTTTGGACAATAACTGAGGTCTGTGACAGAGAAAGAGAAGCAATGTCACGCTTTAAAAACACAGGCAATAGTCAGTAGTTCGATGAATTAGTGGGATTTGTTGACAGTAAAAGAAATATTAAATACTGCCAGACTTATCCAGCATGTTAGAGACTAACCTAAAGCCCCAACAACCTTATTCAAACACCTTAAACAAGGCGGTTCCTCACAGGTCTAAATCATTCATGACTACAGTAATATCCCCGTAACCTTTTAACACCGGCAGCGTTCAGAGGGGCTCACTAAATCACTGCGGTAGGCAGTTTTCACTGTTTGCTAATAGCACTTGCTGAGTAGATATTAACACGTGAAGAGCGGGTGTATTTGTTGTAGCGAGAGGGGGGATTTGGGATTCCCTGGACAGGACCTCCACGTAGGCCCGCCCTGGACAGGCCACACCTCGCTCCTTCAGCATCACCCCCTCCTCCTCTCCTCCCACTACTCCTCCTTCACCCAGCTACATCTGCTCCTCATTAACACCATTATAATGAGCCGTTGCACCTGAGGTAAATAAAACTCTGGTCTGGCTCTCGGTCTGCTCCCTCACGCTCACATCAACAGATCCAACACTGGCACTCTGTGTGCGAGCAGAGCTTGCTGCTGTTGTCAAAGGGGGCTTGGGTGAAATAACCCCCCCCTCCACCTCGACCCGCCTGTTTTTTGTTTTTGAGAGGACATTAAATGTGGTCAGTGGAGGAGCTACTGGCTACACATAAAACCCCCACAGGTTCTCCATTCACAGCCATGGCCACAAAGCGGATAATGAGTTCCATAAAACTGTCAGGAGGGAAGAATAAATGTGCATCGGATACACCAACCGTAATTCAGATGTGGCTCTAAGTAGCTGGAAGAATGATAAGAAATGGTTTTCTCTGGCATTGATCAGACACTGCAGAAATATTAACGCGTTAAAACTCTGGTGAGGGGCAGCAGTAAGTCTGCACCCTGGGAACAGTCGTGGCCTCTGGTGGTCTGCACTCCGGCCAAGTCCAGCTCTCATTAATGGGAAGAGGTTAAATGCTCTTTCAAAAGTTTTATATGTAATTAATGTTTTGTTTTTTCACCTTCACAGAGACAGGCTTGCAATTGTTTCTTTCTGGCAAGCGCCTCATATTTAGCTGATATCTGCAGCAGCTGTGTCTGCAGAATAGCAGCACGTATTCTGGGGACGTATTAATATGTTCAACTGCTCACTCTCACTTTATGGTTCAGTCATTAGTCCTGGTATTTACTTAAATACATCAAGACTGAGATGAATGGCATTTACAATTGTGCACAATTTTATCACTCTAACATTACCAGGAATATGACATCCAAATAGAAATCCCCCCCCCTCCTCCCCCAAATCTGATTTGGTTGGACGTGAAGCAGTGGGCAACTTTGAGCAACGCTGTTTTGACAAATGAACATGACATGCGGGGGGAAAATAATTTGACAGGTGACAAATGTTGAGCGGTGATACAATCTGAAAAGCAGGCCACCTGAAATATGACTCACTCTATTAAAATCATTCACGGAGGATATTGAGTAGTTCTTTAAAGACTTCAAATACCTGATAAGATGCGTTTTCATTTGATTAAATGTTTTTATGATGATTAGGTTTAAGACAAAAGCGCAGATTTATGCGGCGTTTAGTTATTAGCTTGGCGTCTCGCGTGTTTGTTTGTGGGGAAACATAAATCTCTTTCCAGGATCACATGGCGTTCATACAGAAATACCATCCCGAGAATTATCAGTCCAATGAGATACTGTCATCACTCTGTGTTGTGCTCATTTACATGTTTTGATGAAAAATGTGTGAGATCCCGCTTGACAAGATATCCTTTGCTTTGTTCAAGCTAAACTAAAACAGTATCATCCAGTCCAACGTGTTTTAGTTGCTGCTGGTGGGGAAAAGTTAGCTTTGATTAAAATAATGAAATGCCGTGCAACGGCAGTAGATGAGGGTTGTTCGAGTCGCTGCAAAAGTATGTTTTTGTTTCAGTATCTTAATTACCAGAACATGCTGGCTCCGTCAGGCAGGCAGGAAGTTTCCTGCAGCTGCTGTTTGTCCACAGCGGTGGTTGACCTGCAGACGCACAGACAGACAAACCTCTGGGAGAGGAAAAGGTGAAATGTGCTGATAGAAAACAGTGAAATCAGTGCACTGGCCGTGTGGACAGACAATAGGGCATTTTCTTCCTTGTATTGTGTTGAACCAACATAGTGTGCTGGGGTTTAACACCATGGTTTTTACATTTCAACTGCTGTTTTTTCTTTGCTACAACCCTGTAATGTAGAGTTACATTCAGCTAGTCATCACAACATCAACAACAGTCTGTCTTCTCATAAGAATAACGGCACAATTGCAGAATTAACAAATACTTTTCAATACTTTGACTCATGCAATGCCAGCAAAAAAAAATCTAAAATCAAAAATACAGATATTAACATGTAGGATTGCAAAACAGAAAAACGTCAAATGTCTTGTGGTTTTGAAATGGATTCTAGTGTTTCATAGCTGCATATTTGCTTATTTGGAGAAATATTGCCCATTATTTATGACCACATATGAGTTCAGCAGACTTGACTCTCAGACTTCCTGATCCAACACAAACACAGCGGTCATGCACAGTGAAGGTCAGATGTTTTCATTCTCTGCATGTTAAGAAGCTGCTGCGAACGCTCATCCAAGAATGCTCAAATTTCAAAAACACATTGCGTGTGTAATAAATTGTCATTAAAAAGATATACCGTACACACCAAATTACAGTGAGGCGCAGAGGAGTCATTTAAAGTAAAATATAGTGTCGTGGGGGCTACGGAACAATGTATACCAGCACAGCCAGACACAAGAGCAGCTTCTTCCCACAGGCCGTCTCTCTGATGAGCAGTTGAATCAGTCACGCAGTGTCAATAAACCTCTAACAATGTTAAACTTTTTTCCATTACAGACTATATTTTTAAAATTTAGCACAGTTTTGAATAAATCATCTGTCAACTGTCTCGCTGTAAATGTTCTTTTACATGTATACAAGCTTACATAAGACACTAACTCCATGTACACATATTTATCCAGTATTTATTCTTCATTTTGCACAACTCATACTGTTTACAACTTACAGAACAGTTTACTTGTATTCAGACTCCTTGGTGTTTGTACGGTCTTGGCCATATGCATTTTGAAGCTGTTGTTGATAACACTATGCCACTAAATGTTGACAGTTGCATTCACATCACAACACCTCTGTTGTTTGAGTCATCGGCCCCCCTCAGTTGTAGCATTAGATAGCGTTGCTGATGCTGGCTAGCTAACATTAATGGTGCCAGACATAGCTAACGCTAGCTAGCCAATGTTAAGGTTGCTAATGGCAACTAGCTATCATTAATGTTGTCAATGTAAGCTATCGTTAAAGCTGCTAATGCTAGCTTGCTAATTCAGCTATCAA
>CAEMYA010000089.1:1564140-1644266 GCA_903131615.1 Diplodus sargus
AAAAAAAAAAAAAAAAAAAAAAAAAAAAAATCCCACAGACTGGCAACAATCATTTTGGGCATTTATTCATTTTATTTTTTTTAGATTATTGAGTCTCAATCATGATAATATTTTAGATGATTTTATTCTGCACCCTTCTACAAGCTTTCTACATTTAAATAAAATTATTTGTCTGCATAAAAATGTTATCTATATGAACTTTAAGTACTTTACAGAATATACACTGACTCTCTTTTCACATGTTACTGTACAGTATGTCCCTGTTGTCCTTGTCCCTCACTCCATGTCCATTTCTTTACACTGTAGTAAAGTTAGAGTCAGATTCCTGGTATGGTTACACATGGCCAATGAAGCCCATTCTGATTTGGATTCTGACAAACCTAGTTGCTTGTTTGAAAAAAAGTAGATCCATTCATATTGGTGGTAGAGAAGCACATGAAGATCATCAGAAACACAAGTGTTTTCATCACATGTACAGTACATACAACACATGCAGTACTTTAAGCTCTTCCTTAAGTTGCCCTGAAGGTGAAAGGAGGAGAACTTTTGAAGTTGAAACTATCAGCCACAGCCACATGCCAGAGATATTTTGCCTTGTAGACACTGATTTTATCTTTTCACCCTCAAGCTTGAAGGTTTTGACAAAATTTCGATCAGGCAAAAGATGATACAAGTAAAAACAAATCACCCTCACAATTTGTTATTCTGAGTCCTTGTCCTCAATAATATTAGAAACAGTACATGTGATAGACGTGGTACTGTTTGGAAGAACACAGCAGCAGGAGGGATTTGCCCAGACTTTTGACTCTCAATCACAGAATTAAAATCTCCATGACAAACATGAACTTTTACGATTTTTTTGTGTTTTTTGCTCTGCGGTCTCTTTCTTATTATGATCCCAGATTATGCTACATGAAACTAACTGTATCATGATGAGCATTCTTTTGGTCTTGAGTCTGTAAGATATTATTCTTATTCTTTTCTTCTGCTTCTCTTATTTCAGGGGTCTGGAAGAGCACTGAGCTTGAAATATGTTGTACATCTGCATGTCAGATTAAAGAGGTTCATTGCTAGTTATGTGCTTTTATTGATGCTTGAGTTAATAGACGCAAAGACATTTGAAACAGATATGAAACATGTTTTTATTTGTCGCCGTGAGTCTCTGCGTCTTCTATTAATGTGTGTAAAAAAATAACTGAACTCATGCAAACTTTTTGATTGGTTACATATGTTCACTGCCTAATTATCTTTTATGCATTGGTTTTCTTTTCCCTTTTTTGTCTTTGTTTTTTCAGAAGCCGGTGATTTACTGTTCATGAATTTATGCAACGAGGGAAAGCAGCCAGTTCTGGAGGCCATAACTCATAGGCCAAAAGTCGGCCTTATTTACATTGTATACATTGCAAACCTGATTTCTCATTTTGTTTTAAGCCTGGTGTGTAAATCTTCATGGGAATACATGTTAATGGTGCACAAATTCACTCTGTCCTCGCCAACAAGAACATCTATAGTATCTATTCTTACGTGTCCTGCCTCGATTATAGGGACAGTTCACCCTTAAATTAAAAAAAATTACATACATACTGTACATAGTTTTCCTCTTACATGTAGCGCCTATTATCCATCTAGATGTTTTGGTGTAAATTGCTGAGTTTTAGAGACATCTGCCATTGAGATGCGTGCTTTCACTTGAATATAATGGAACTTGCACTTGCACTTGGCTTGTGGGGCTAAAAGTGCTAAGAATATGTTTGAAAAAAAACAACCCCCAAAAACAACTCAACAGCAATGTCTCATTCCAGACAATAATTACCTGGTTGCTCAAGATAATCCTCAGCCCAGTCACCAGAGTATTATGTTGGCAGCTAGCGTTTCTGCAAACCATTGACATGTCGACGATTGTACGTGTCACAGGCCATATCATACTGACATTTGCACAAAATGTGCAATTGACGTAAAATACAAACACAACAAATACATTTAAATAGTTACAAGAAATACCATAAGAAAAGATGCTAGAAGTGAGTCTTAACAGGAGATCTTAAAAGGATCTCCAGGATGGGAGTTCCAAAGGAGAAGGGCCCGAACAGCCAATGCCCGGTGATTTGGAAATGTGAAACTACAGGACATTTTATAAAAAAGGCTCCATGCCATTGCAACATTTGCAAGCTTGATTATAGTTGACTCCAGCCCTGTTTGTGGCAACCAAACTTGTATCCCTTTTATGAAAAGTCTGGGTATCTCGAGCCATGCTATTGGCGACAAAACTGGGTGTTTTTAAGGAGACTTCGGGACAATTTCCAGCCATGTTTGTGGTGCCAAACATCAGATATTTTTTATGGGAAGTTGGGCCGTGTTTGTGGCAACAAAGCTGGATGTTTTTGAAGAGACGTCAGCACATTTTGAGCTGCGAGTGTGCGACCAAAACAGGTATTTTAAGCCAAACCAGAATGTTTTCGTTACCATAACCACTTGTTTTTTGTGCCTTAACCAAACCAGAGCACAAGCTCTGTCACCTTGTTGTGACAAGAGACAAATACAAAACTGAACCCAAAGAAATGTAAAGTTGTATCATGAAAAGGATCTGTGGTTTTGCAGAAACTTACTCAGCTAACATTTATCCTGATTCCACAGACCTTGTTGCGAGCAGTTTCGTACAGTAACTTCTGTATGTATTTTCTATTTACCTGCACCTGTTCACTTGATCACTGCTAGCAGGAAACGTGTATCTACTCATGCACCAGAGGCTAGCTATCTAAGCTAAGTAATATAGCTAACTCAGCCAAAAGATGGCATTAGCGTTTATTTCTGTGGACCGTGAGCAGGAGCCTCTTGTCCATGTGTAGATGAACGCCTCTTTCTGCACAGTGATCCGGAGGAAGCAAAATAATTCCTACATGAAACTGCTCCCAAGAAGGTCTGTAGAGTTTGAGTAACCGGATCATGATTTTTGAATAGAGTCATTGCTGTTGAGAAACATCTCTACAACAGATACATCCTAAACTTAGCAACTCAAACCAGCCAGATGGGTAAATAGCACAACAGGTAAGAGGGAAAACATCTCCTTAATTTGGGGCGAACTATCCCTTTAAGGCATTTACGAGTCTATGATGCATATTTGTTATGGTGAGGATCAACCGTCAATTAGATTCATAATCGTCACAATTCCAGTTTGACCGATGGAGCGTGAACACAAATTGTAAAATGACTAAGTGAAGTTTAAAGCGCTGCAGTCGAATCACTTAAGTTTTTATTACTGTTGTCTTTCAGTGTGGGAGCAACAGTAAAGACACTTCTCTGAGGTTAATGGATAAGCTTAAGGTCTCTCTCACCCAAATGTTGTTTTTATGGCCAACTTTGGCAGGGAGCCTTTTGTTTCATTAGACTGTGTCTTTATCATTTATGCATTGATGGGAACATGAGGTTTTTGGGGTTAGAGACACATTCTCTAAATGGTATTTCACTCATTCAGCCACAGGGCAAGGCTAATGGAATCTGCTGATCCCTACTGCTCCAAATGGCTTCAGACGAGACAGACAGGCCGACAGCGGCCCGAATCCTGAAAAAAATCCTGTGCACAAATATCGCCAGAAGTGATGCATTACATATTTTATATTCAAAATATTTGATGACTATCCATAAAGTTCATAACGGCTTTCACAGATCTATAAAAGTATCTTTTTAGTTTGTTTGCGTTCTCATCTGCAATGAATTCTCAGTTTCCAGGGGCTATGAAAGAGAGGCATGGTCGTGTTACGTATTTTATATTGATTGGGCGGGCTTATTTAATTCAATTGCTGCATATCCTTACTTGGAGGGGCAGTGAAAATCGTTTGAGAATCAATGGGCGGAAGCGAGCGCGGCAAAAATAATTGACTGTTTTCAAACTCCTGCAGGCAGCAGAATAACTAACCAAAACAGCTCCCAGGGATGTCTGAAATTGGTTTTGCAAATCCTTCAGCCACGTATCCAAACCAAGAAAAATGGTAATATAGAAATCCATTTCAAACTCTACAGCGCACATGAAGTTTATTTGCTGGGTTTTTCTTTTTTTTCTTCTTATTTTTATGTTCACACACTTATTCTGATATAGAAAGAGTATGCTAATGGTCACTGCCCGGGCTAAAGGAGCGACAGGGTGTGTGGTTTTTATCTCGACTTGTTTTGGGGCGTGCGAGCCAGATGCGGTGAGGTGGAGCTCTCCCCCACGGAGCTGCCTCCCTGGGCGCCTGGAGGTCCACTTCCAATCTATTTGCTGTAATTGCCGTCAGAGTGTACACCTTGGAGTCCTCTAATTCCCTCTTTTATTTCAGCCACCATGAGGGAGACCATCTGTCCTCCTGCCTGCACTTCCCCCCACCCTTTGGCGTTAGGTCTCTCCCAGTCTGCACAAAAACACGCACACACACACAGGGATGCACAACACACAGCACGCCAAGACTTTTTGTCTGAGACACCAAGGCTTTGATGCATCACACCCTCGTCCGGCCAGCATCACATGACTGCAGCCGAGGACACAAGTGTGTTTTTTACGAGGTGCTGGTGAGGATGACCACAGTGCTGCCACATAAAAGGTAAAAAGTTGTCAGAATAATGAAAGTAAAGTGACACAGATTCCCATCTGCTGGCTTTTTTTTATTCAGAAATCTGAGAGCTTTACTCCCACCCACCACACACACACACATACACACACACATCACTGGGCTTCATTGTTGAACACAAGCTGACCTTCTTTCCCTTTAAGATTCAGGTTATATTATTGCTACCTGCCCCCTGGGAGAGCGGACCCAAGTCGTTGTTTGCTGCTGTTGTTTTCTCCTGAGGTGGTCACCCTGCGTCTCAGCCTTTGTTCCAGACCCCCTGTGACAGATTAGGTTTGACCCCGGCGTCTTGAAGGGACAGGTGCTGTGCAGGTGCACACCCTCACCTCAGCCGGATTATTTATACCTGGCTTCAGTCCACACAGCTTCCCTCAACCCTCAGCATCTGCTCGCCGTTAGAGCCTCGCTCTCGCAAATTCTCTGAAAAAACAAAGTTATCTCTGCATCAGTTTCCATTATTTTAATCAAAAGTCACACAAAGGCTCAGCTACAAATACTGTTCTGCTTAAACAAACAAAAAAACCCCCAATAATAACACAAAGAGATTCCAGCAGCCGGTCCCCCAAAATCTGAATAATAAGTGACATTTTCTGTATCTATCTCACTGCACCCGTGCTCCCTCACTGCGTCTTTGTTTGTGGTTTTTCGAGACTGCAGCCACAGTGTCTGGGGCGCGACTGATTTAAATACCATCCCATCTCATTAACATGCACAGATAGAGCTGCGAGGGCCAATTACATTCATCTTGTCATGTGGCTGGGCTTCCAAGTCGTTAATATTTTATGGCAACACGCTCCCCCAGCCGCAGCAGCAGCAACACACCAGTGCTCTTACATTATTCCACAGCTCAGGATCAGAAACATCCCCCTGAATACACACTCTTCTAGGTCATGACAATATAAGCATGAAAAATTAGCAGAGGGGGAAACTGCTGGAAATCCACACATATAGATATGTCACTTTTATGGTAGCTGATTATTACAGGACAAGAAAAACCTGAGTAAATACACAGAAAGAGTCGCTAGTAAGATTTGAGAAAAGGCTTTTAAAAACCAGTTTCATCTATATAGCCCAAAATCACAGTCACATTGCCTCTGTTGGCTTTTTGGTGTTTCTCTAATCATCGAAGCACGAGTCAAGAGAGTTACAGAGAAATATTGTGTTAGCATTTGTTTTGATTCAGCGTTGAAGGTGGACACATTAAGTGGGGAGACCTCTCCCAGAAAAACGTCCTGTCCTGCATTCTGGTGAATTTATATGCTATATTATAATATTTTGTCCCTTTTCTGCATCAATTTGTAGAAAATGCCTGTATTTAAGAAAGGGAAAAGAGAACATTCATGTGCCACTCCAAATGTATGTGTGCCAGTGTATTTATTTGCAGTATGTTGTGTTATTATTCAGAATTTTGTTGTTGTTGTTGTCCTTCCCCTTTTTTGTTCATGGAATTGACAATATATTATTTGTTTTGTAAAACTGGATTTGGCAATTACACTAAAATGGGCAAAATCAACTAAATATGTACTTAGATAACAATATAATGGAAGATGACGTTCTCAGGCGAGCAGTTTGTTAAAGTAAAAGTCTGTGTTACTTTCATTTTGTTCAAGGTTGTGTTACGTAGTGTTCGAAATATCAGCGGGGATGTGACTCCTGTTTCCTCCCTGAAGCCTATGTCTCTGTGTGAGACATCTTGCTCCGGTGTATGTCTCACAGTTCATCTCACTAACAATTCTCAGCCTACATAATGAAGTTCTCTGCTGGAGGGCAAAGGTTGTCCTGTGATTCACTCTCTTCTCAGTGGACGGCTGGCCATGATATAACTGCATTCTCTTCTAAATGAACAATACAAAGGACAGTCTTGTGAAATCATTTCGTTTCCTGAGTGTGTCCATCTCCAAATTTCCCAAATAAGAGACAACTCCTTAAAGTGAGCATCTGCGTCTCCATGACAACTGGATGACTCCATCTACTGAGCGGGATTATGTGACAGTATCGAAGCTCCAGAGCAGCTATTAAATGGAAACTGTGGTGAGGTTATTGTGTCAATAAAGTTTATTTGTATATCACATTCTGACATCTATGTGCGTGTGACCCCACACACCTTCTCTCAAGCCCACTGGTCCCCACCGAAGGGTTCAAAAAACAGCCCACACATACAATTGAATTATTTCCTCAAACGTCTGGCCTTTGTTCAGTCGTGCATTTGTTGGGGGACATGGATTAACTCCAAATAAACGATGTGGCTCATTGATGTGTTTTTAATACTTTTTGGAAAACAATAGAGGTCTGTGGCCCGGAGGAATGCAATTTTTCAGGCTTTGACCGCACAGACAATGCTTGTGAGAGCAATGAATTCATTGTCGGTTTTGACAATAAGAACGTTCAGTTCAACTTTGTCCCAGACGCGTAGGTCCAAGGGATGTTGTTGAAAGGAGTGAATGACTGAGAATGAACTAAGGTCCCTGATAATGGCACCTTGTTGAGTGTTTTCTCTGAAGAATTAATTCTGTCCGTGAGGCAGAAAAAGTGCAGACTAATTGTACAATCCTGTTTAGCCATTCCTCTCCTTACTAGATTAGAATTCTGGCCTCAAATTTCCTTTGGTGTAATTAGAGAGGCCGCAAGGAAATCAGCAAGTCACGTAATCAGAGAGAAGTGGTGGAGAATTAAAGAATCAAAAGCACACAAATATTCAAGGAATTGAGTTTTCTTTCTCTCCGTTCTCAGTCGCACAGCTCTGCAAACACCCGCCGCAGCATTTCAGTTATATGCTTGATGAATTGAGCGAAATCCGAGCACAATAATCCAAGAGAAATCTCCGGCCGGGCTCCTGTAATTCCTCTAATGACTTCTCTAATGAAAGTGACCAGTCTTCAGAACGGTGGCTGCAGCTTTGTTCCTCCACACTGTACAGAGCGAGGATGGCCCGAGGAGACAGGCTCAACACATTTCTGACTGGTAACAGCAGCCTACACCGACTCGCCTTCTGGCTCTGTGGCGATACGCGCCCAAGATTGATGTGTGTTCCTGACAAACAGCCCGGACGGCCATTTATATGGTGAGACGCTGCCTGGCAATGTGAGGGGGAAGAGTCACTTAGCAGAACAATTTCCTCACACAGCATGGTCCTTTCGCTTCATCTTGCCAGCAGAAAATGATATTCAGAGAAATTGCCTCGCTTCTCAAACTATACAGTTTTGCAGCTTATTGTGTCACAGATCTAGTCTGACAACAAAATCAGGGGAGATAAACAAGATGTGTCACGTTGAGTTGATAAATTCTGTGACATGCAATAATTCAGCGGGCAGACACAATGTGCTACCATCACGTCATGAAAAATCCAAGCAGGTTTTAATTGAATTCCTTGACCTAAAAACCCACCGACATCACATCGCAAAAGCCTGAGTGTTTTAACTGTACTATGAAACAGTTAAACACTGTTATTGGAAAGTAATAGCTTTTTGAAATCCTGTCCCGTGGAATTCATCTCATCCTGTGCACGAAGGCGTTAATTTAATTTAATTTCCGCAGGATCATGCGACACCTCGGATATATTGACATCTGGGCAGCAATTGCACTGTGTGGCAGACGGCAAAAGTACGAATGGTGCCGATGTGCCATAAATAATTGTTCATTAACATCGTGGCGGAATTCTGCAAATGAATTCACGCTCTAGCGAGCAAGGCAGTAAACATTATCTACTGATAGCAGAACCCTGAGAACCCTTCGATTTCTTTTTACATTTCTTTGACCAAAATACTGTAAAGTCAGACAATAAATCCTTCACGAAGTTCTTTCATTGGTTCTTTATGCATGTTCAATGAGCAAAAAGGTTGATCTCTCATTATATCCTTGTTTAAGCATAAGAGTCAGTCAGAATGCAACATTTCTCTCTGGTGACATCATTCTTCAAAACACACTCAGGTACAAATAAAAGATATATAATAAAGATTAATAAAACCAAAATCTTATGGACATTACTCATGTCTCTTATCTGTTGTGTCGTACCAGGGCATTCCTCATATCTCATTTCTCCAACAGCCCGTATAGCTAAAGCGCGAGGTGTGAGCAGCTCCACGTTTTGCATATCAACCATCTTCCTGCTGACAAATGTTAGCTTTAATAAAAACCGCCGAGCGAAGACAGGACCGGGAGGGAAGCCCACCAGGACAGGACTGGAGCTGAGACAATTTACCCGGAAATGAAAAAGTAGAATTGTCTGCGGGAAATATCAAAATCATCATAATCATTTGTCACACCGTGATCTATATCTTCACTACAGCTCAGATCGCGTATCTGTTGCAGCTCGGATTCGTTGTTTCAGAAGTTTTTAGATTATGTTCTTTGTCTGCATCAACAATTCTGTTCATTAGGCAACTCTTTGTATCTGCCGCGGCGCCCATTATAGTTTGAAACAAAGCTGAATAGCAACAAGTAACTTCTTCTCCTTTCCCTGAATATTAATATACAGGTTCAGTTATTACATTGCACCAATGTAATGTCATTCATTAAGAGCAGTAAAAAGAGATAGGCACATTGTCTTCTAGTGAAAGAGCTCCGTCAGGAAGGACACAACCAACTCTACACTTTTGGTTTGCATGAATTCAGAGTCAACATTCTTTATAATTAAATCAGTAATTGTCTTCAGTGACAGGCATGACGCCAGGCCCATTCCTGACCATTTTGGGGCCCTAAGCAACTTTCACTGCCCCCTTCCCAAACCCAAAACACCACCACCGCGCTGGCTATAGCCCCAGGGCCCCCAAGTCAATTTAATATCTAATTTTGAATGAAAATGAATGGCTCAGCACACTTTATCAACATTAACCAAAAGCAAAAGGTAATTAGCCAATTTTAGATTAGCTAGCCTGTAATCAGAAAACACGGAAGCCCTAAGGGGCAAGTGAAAAAACGTTTTTGTCGGGTGATACATTTTCAAGTCTGGTCTAAATTATTTGCTCTCCTGTGTTTATTAATTTTTGTGTGTGTTTGTCTGTTTGTGGAAAGATTAGCTTTGCTTTTAAAAAAATAAATAAAATAAATTCCAGCAGATTTATGACCACCCGAAGTCAAAAACACAGAAGAGAAAATAATTTAGACCAGACATAGAAAAATGGATTGCCAGAAAAAAACATTTCTTACTTGACCCTCAGAGCTTCCGTGAGAAGGATTTTTCTTGGATAACAGCTTCTAACAGTAGAAGATACAAACACAAACGACATTACTATAAGGTGTAGCCTTCCTAACACTAACTAGCTAATGGCAAACCTTTTTCATTTCACCACGTTTACCTTCAGATTATGCCCAATTTCATCCTTGTGTCAAACTGTCCACAAATTTGTGAGCACAGTTGGCAGATTTTGTCAGCTTTAGACAGAGAGAAGCTGAGGTCTGATTAGCATGCATTATGTAAGATAGGATATATATGCACTCCTGGGATCGAACATGAGGCTTTAGGTGATTGGCTGCTTATCAGAATAGCTTAAGTTACAACCTGGAGTCCTGGACTAGGACTTGCTGACCAAATGGCCCTCAGCCATACTTTCCATTTCTGCACACCACGTCTTCTTCTTTTAATTCTTTTAATATAATCATGTGCTGTGTGTCAGTTGTGTGCACCATCTGCTTTCATGCTGCAGCAGCATGCCTCCAGTACAAAACACTAGAAAGGTAATGGCTACTTGTTGTTAAAATGAACGGTCAGCAGGCTGAGAGTACAAAAACAGAAATACTTGAGAGGAATTGGGCTTGTAAATCAGAGACTAAAGCTCTTGAAAGGTTGATTTTTTGAAATGGCATAAGATTGTATCCTTAATCGGTTGGAGCACAGACAGTAAACAGCTTAAGATATTTCATATGGAGAAGATGGTGCTATATGATGTTAATCAACCCAAAAATAATCAAATCAGAGAGGATGCAAAGTGGGTGGAATTTGATTTCTGTATTAATTATAACCTGATATCATCAACCTCCGCACAGAGTCCTGACGCCTCCAGAGCTCAGCGAGCTGAGAGAAGACCCCATGATGAGAGAGAAAATACAATTCTCAACAACTCCCTCCTGCTGTCGTCCCCCTCCCACTGAGCTGAGGAGGCGGCCTATTAGAGGGCGATGTGTCGGGAGAGGCAGCCCTTCAGCGTGATCTCTGATTGACGTGGGAGCAAGGGCGTCTTCTTTTTGCAAAGAACATCGCATAAATCCTCTCTTCAGGGTGGAACCCGCACAGGATTTTGGACCGCGTCGAACTGAGACCCTCGAAGGCATGAGAAGTTCAAATGCCTCTAATTTGTAACTATAAGATTTATGTACTATGATTTGTTTTGACACGAAGAACGCGTCTGAAATCAAGCCAAAGGCCACAATACATTTTGGCAATGCACATTCTGCAAACCACAGACATGTTGAAAGTTCATGTTTGTTATGTTGAAACTTTTTCTTCACGTCACAAATTTGTTTCTTCATGATAGATTTCAATTTTATGTTTTATGGCCGTTGTCACTGCCAACGAAGCCACCCTCTATGGTAGTAGTGAGAAAATACATTTGACCAGTTGGGAATGACAATGTGATGTTTATGTTGTGACAGTGTTTACTTAGGCTTCCGTTAGGTTTAAGCAAAACAAACAAACAAAAAAAAATTGGTTAAGATAAGGAAGAGAACTTGTTTTGGCTTACCTGGTCATGTCGTCACAAAATCTTTGGCTGCAGATTATCCTAACCTCGGGTCTAAAATGTCTACAAGATGAATTTCGGCATCTTGTTAATAATATTCAGAAGTTTCACGCTTACAAATCGTGAAGCACCATCTTGAACCATGGTCTCACACTTGGTGATGTCTTGCTCGCTGTCACGACACCACCGCCCGCTTCTGTCGGCTCACGTATGACACGTGTTGTAGAAATGCTGATGTAATACTTGTAAAATGTACAATTTAATGTAGCTGTGGTTTGCAGTAATGTAAATCCTCAACATTGTTTCTGGTGACTTGGTTGCTCTTGTAGATGACCATCACGACTTGTTTTGATATTGAGACTTCATCTGATAGAAAACTTACACAGCACATAAACGCACAGTTTCACTTTCACAATGCACTTAAACAGCAAAACACAGAAATCCCAGAACATCGCAGACTTGCCGGCTATTTTAGTTGCTGCCTCACATTTTCCGTCCTCCTGTGGCTAGTTATATTGTTTTCTGTGAACTTCAGTGAAATATTCTAAACGGGATTCATTGTTCCTACTCACTCTCCAATATGTCTGGCTCAAAAAAAGACAATTGTTGTGGCTCGCCTTTAATTGCTCCATCTGTACTGTATCCCGTCGGGACGTCGCTGCCTCAGATACTTTCCCACATACGAGCCAGGCAGATAACTCTCGCACAGACTCAGAGCAGAACTGCAACTGCAGCAGTGCACTTCATTAAAAGCAAAGAGTACACTACAGAGGAACCCTGTGCTTCAGCTGGCAGTCGGTGCTTGCGTAATCAGACGTCCTGAGCAGATGAAGCATGGTGCGGCATGCCGGAGCCGACTGCTACATTTACTTAAAGGATGTTTCCATCACTGGTGTGTCATCTGGAATCTGTTCCCTGATACCTTTGCTTCATTCCAAACCAATTAGCACTTGATGGTCTGCGTGAGGGTGGTTTCCACTCCAGTGAGAGCTAATCTAAATAGTCAATACATCGCCAGCAGAACTTTGAGGTTTAAGCGCCAGTAAAATTCAACTTGAAACTCTAACACAAGCAGCAGCATGTGCTCAATATGTTGTTTGATAGGTTGTTTATTCTGTAAATGTTTTAGATAAACAATTGATCATTTAGAGAGCTGTACTGTGTATGGTGTCTACTTATATAACTTTTCCAAGTGTAACCTTATTTAAGCTGCTGTGTGTTGTGGGGGAAATGATATACCGTGAATATAAATAAACTGTACACACTACAGAAAAGAGAAGAGTTATAAATTAAGTGGATTTAAGGGGTCAAACGTTCTTTCGGGAGATGTTTGGACTTCATTATGTATATAAATTAATGATGATTAGTTTTTAAAGTCTGCCTTGACACAATATGAACAGGGAGAAAAGGTTTTCTTTTCCTCTTTTTCTTTGTTCACACTGGCTGTGAAAGGGTCCCTTCCTGATGCACTTGTGACGAACAGTCCTCAGTTTGTGCAAAAAGCGAAAAAATAACTGAATCATTTACAGGGATTATGTGGATATGTTGAAAATACAAAACGTTACCCCCTGACAGCTGTACCCTGAGCAGAGCAGCAGAAGAGTGATAGTAAGAGAAAGAGCGAAAATTCAGTACCAAAAAAGTTTTGCTTTAGTCTAACCCAGCGTGCAGAAGCCTAAAGCGATAACTTCAGAGAGAATATAGTTCTGCGCAGGACGAGGACATTGATTTTGTTCTGCATCGCTTACGTTGGAAATGCTTAAAAAAGAGATCTTCGAATGACAGCAATCTAAACCGGTTTCTCATACATTCGTACGGGAACCTGACTGATCTCTCTACACAACACAAACTTAAGAAACTGTAAACCTATTCTTTAAGAAAATGAAGAAATTTATGTCGCCTGTTGCTGGTTGTATATATAAATATTAATGTCTCAGTGTGTCAGCAGTCTAACTCAGGATCATCCAGACACATCCAAAGATAAGTCAGTAACAGAGGAACGAGGAGCGCGGCGAATGGCAACTGTAAAAGACGACATGTCGATCCAAATGTGCATCAGCTTTCTTCAGAAAAGCCTAAAACCAGCTAATTACAGATGCAAAGTATTTTACAACAAAGGCTACCCGCTGGCAAAAAGCAAATCAGAGCTGTACCCATTTCAGCTTACTGCACTGTGATGTAGGTTATATCTGTTTAGATGTGCTGTGATGTGTGTGGTGATGAAGTGTGGTATGTGCGATGTGGTGTGTGTATTTTATTGGATTTCCATATATATTGTGTATTGTGGTTTTATCATCTTGACCATCAGAGGCTGTATCTTTTGATTCAACTGTATGTGTAAAAACCCAACTAGGGACAAGAGTCGGACATCAGCAATAGCTATAAACTCTCTGGGCATCAGTTGCTTCCTCCCTGTGCATCGTAAACATTTTCAAAATAATGTGTGTGTTTGAGGCCAGCAGCACATTTTAGCGACAGTGTTGCCATTGGAGAGTTTCAGTGTTTATCTTGATCAAATAAAATGGAAAATCTACAGTATCTGCATCATGATTGTTTGTATTACTTAGTCATATTCAATTGAATCATCCTCCACTTTCTGCCACCGCAGCGTGTATCCTCAGGCTATAATGCACCGGTCTCATTAAAGGCTGTTGAAAGTATTGGCAGATCATCTATGGTCGACCATTTACTGTTTGTTACTTACTCTGAGAAGGAAGCAGTAGCACACGATGCCTCTTCTCCCTGCTCCTTTATCAAATGTCTAATATGTTGTTATGGATTGTGGCTTATATTTTCTGTCAAATTCTGTGAATCAATTAATGAATAAGCGCGTTGCACCAATAAAAAATGAGGTAAACGTGCCCCGATTATCCTCCGAGGTGTCTCACGGTGTAACGCACGGTGGGTGAACACTGATTTAGCGCGGACGTCGATGGCTGCTGTGGAAACGACTTGATTATCACCTCGTTTTGACAGGATGAATGTATTATCAAAGGCAATTAAGGTGTCACCAGTGTTTGCACGGCGAGATGGATGACGCTTTGATGATCATGAGGAAAAGCAATATATTGACCCGGAATTAACTGTCATCCCTGTTATCTGACAAATATTCCCTCTGCCTCTTTTATTGTTAAAGGATGATCGTTTTTTGTGTTGATTCCCGGGGAGGAGTGGAAGTAAACAACATACAAGACAGATGTTTATTTCATCAGTGAGTCAAGTCAAGAACGGTTGAGTCATAATTTGTGAAATATTCAGTGACATTACTGCATGCCAGAGAATGCCAAAAGAGCAACGAGGCCTTTGTGAAGGGGGGGGGGAGCATTTTCATCTTGCATCCTGATTGGGCTGCAGACATACACACCCATACGTTCTTCCAAGGGGGAAGCCATTTCCTCAAGGCTTTCCCCATGTAAGTACAGCATGTCTCCCATGACTTTATTTACAGTCAAAAACTCCTAAGCGTGTGCATTAGCGCCGGAGATTTATCACTCAAGCCTGTTTCATTTGAGAGGCGCTGTAACTCTCTCTCTCTCCGCTCTGTAATAAGAGTGCAGAAAAAAATGCACGGCAAAGTAGCCGTCGGAGGGGTTTCTATGGAATCGGCTCTAATCCGGACGTCTGGTGATGGCTGATGTGGAAGAGAAGTGCAGAGTAATGCCGCTGGTAATTGGGGAAAATAGGTCACATGGGACATGAGGTGTTTGCAGGTGGAGTTAATGGGGGGGGGGAATTGCGTTGGTTAACGGCTAATATGAATCACCGATAATGTGTTCTAAATACAGACGGCCACGCTGTCATTTCGCTTCAAACAGCCCGGACTGATAGGTTTACACAACTGACAGATTGAGGTCACGGCTTTAAACTAATACCCCTCATATCCCAATGGAAGTTTGCTTCACATCTAAATCTCATGTAGGAAATGAGATGAATCCAGTTACCTGCTCCATATTTAGTGAGAGGGCCGAGCATTTATCGCCGAGCCCCGTGTGCATGTTGTGGTTAATTATTATTTCCACAGGAAATCCCTGAATCCAGCCACGACCCCCACCTGAAACACACTCACACGCACACACACACACACATGCACACACCGCAGAGACACACACACACGATATTGAATGCAGCTGCATCTCCCAGAGGGGAAAGGGTAATTTGTCCAGCTCAGAAATAAGGGTCTCTCCATTTCTCTCAGCAGGATGATGAAAAACATGAAACCGTGCTGCTAATGAAAAGAACACTCAGGATGTGTATTATTATTCCATCAGTCTCACCTAGTGAGCCCTGGCCTGGGTCCACGCCAGAGGAAGGGCCGCAGCTTTTCCACCCTCTCCTTTCAGAGCGATCTCGTGGTAGAGGCTGCCACTCGCAGATTTCCTCTTCATTCATTCCACAGGAATTTGGCTGCCATTTCCTGAGCAGAGGAGAAGGTTTGACTGGCTTCGTGCAGGGCCAAGCTGGTATTTATCTAACCACACACTGGGCTTGATTCATGTGAAACAAGCACGCCCTGTAAACAGTCTCATTACTGAACTCCAACACTTCATTACTCAACGGCCAAGTCACTGGCTGGAGAGGGAGACTAAAATGGTGTAAAGCGTGGTTTGAACACATTCGTCTCGATACGTCCGCGAGGGGACTGATGGATTTATCTTCGGGGTAATATGATCTCAACTTGCGACTGATGTGGCTCACTCTGGCTGAATAATCTCTCAGAGAGCAGAGTTAAAAGTGGCTGCTGCATGACTCAGCCACCACACTGCCACTGGGATTTCACTGGGAAGCATTCAGCGACTACACTGACCGGAAAGTTGGGATTTAAAGGAACAGTTCAACCTAAATTAAATACACATATTTGTCATCTGAACTGTAGCGCTGCTTATCCATCTCAATTGTTTTGGTATGATTTGCTGAGTTTGTGAGATATCAGCTGTAACGATATCTGCTCTCTCTGCTCTTCCTCTATAATGGAGCTCGTCTTGTGGTGGCAAAAAAATACAAAACATAAATAGGTTTTTTGAAAACCTCCAACCTTTCCAACTCTAGAAATCATGACCTAGTTGCCTCAGATAATCTGCAGATCTTGTTGCGAGCATGTAAGGACTATTTTCTTCACACAGAAGAGAGCGTAGATCTTCTCATGGATGAGAAGCCAGCTAACTAAGCTAGCTAACCAGACAGCTCAGCCGAGGAGGATGCCATTAATGCCTGACACAACACAGGCCTCTTGTCCAAGAGATGATGCGCTCATCCTTCTGTGCGGTGATACGGTGTTATTCAATAGAAAGAAAGTGGTTTCTACATACAACTGCTCACAACAAGTTATGTGGATTGTCTTGAGTGAATCTAGAAAAAGCCATTAGCTGTGGTTTCAAGGACAATCATTTAAATTAGAGATTTAAACTTAACTGCTTACATAGACACTACATAAAGATGTACATTTGAGTTTTACACAGCATTTGACACATCACAACAGCAACTGGTTAAGCACAAAGTCTTAATAAATTCAAGCAAAACGAAAATTATTTGAACTCAGGTGGCAGTAAACCGACCCAAACTTGATGAAATTTCAGTCAGTTGCAGAGGAGTGGTATATACCTTTTCATAAAATAATCAAAAATAAAAGCTGTCCCATGTAAGTTAGTGACATACATTCCCCCACTTACCAAAGGCGGGATCTAAGGAAAAAACTGCACTGAATAGATGACAGATATTCCTGTTCAGGACTGGAAGCTGATCAAACATGCGCCAAAAGAGAAATCAAATGCACATGTCACACAGATATTCCGATTAAAGTAGTTGAATTTAAACACCAGATCCTATTAATCCTATCCCATGTTAACAGTTGACCTGAAATCTTCAACCTGAATCATTTCAGTGTGAAGGATTATTGTCCATGTAAGTATGGTTTGGATTGAAAATGTGTTTCGCTCAGGTCAGTCACTTCTGTTCTGGCTATTGTTCTGTTCGAAGTGGAATATTAGATCCATGCAAACACAGCTGAAGCGTTTTTTGGTACACTGACGACCACAAACCAAGTGCCATTTCTGCAGCTGATCAAAACTCACACCAAAACAATGTAGATTGATAAATAAGAATACAGGTCAGGGGAACTATGTACTTTTGATTTGGGGGGTAAAATGTCCCTTTAATCCTCCTTGGCAATCCAGTGCGTCTATGAAGGTGTTCAGACACTCACACCAGCGCAATGCTTCCACCCCTGCAGCAACGCCAACCTTATATCCTCATTTGCCGTCTGCCGGCATCGTCAACATGACAATTTGCAATACAACAAATCAACCTAATGTAATCCAATACTTAATTTGATTTAATTGTGAGGAAAACAGACATATTCATTGCCTCCTAACTGCATTACATTCATCACAGTGGGAATCACAAATTATTTCCTAATATCCTCTGTCATTTAATCTCTCGCATTTTGCACAACAGGAATCTGGGAGGGAAATCATTGCCCCTCTAAATCTATTTGTCGCACCTTTCAAACTCACAGCTCTCCTCACTGTGGGTCACCTGTAATTTGTAATGTTAAATAAAGGGCAATTCATTTCCTGCGGGGCTGAGCAGTAACCCAGACTAATACTGAATCAGCCACAGATTCAAATTCATTACACTCAAGGTGCCAGACTGTTTCTGTTCACAGTCATGAATATTACCGCAGTGTGACAGCGGACACAAGAGTTACAGCAAAACTCTGTTTGTATGACGGCAGCACACAGTCAATACAGAGCAGAGAAAAGATAACATCACTGTCAACAGCTTTAGTGTCATTTACAGCTGTTTATATTTATTACTGTGATATTTTTTGTCTCTGGAACACACAGATGTTCTTGGTGATTGTAACATTTTCCATTATAACAGTAGAACCTTTTGTATTGAGGTGAATTACACCACAGACAGACATGTCACCAAAGACTGTTTCTGTAGTGGTGCGTGCGTGCAGCAGTGGTTTCCACAAGTTTTATGTGTTTCAGTATAATAACACCAATTAAACTGTCCATCTTGCGGTACTTGTACTGTACATTTCTACTTTCTTTACACACTTCTGCCGAAGAACATTTCAGAGGTAAATACTGTATTTGTAACTTGGCAATTATGATTTTATAATCAGAACATGATCACTTTATAAAATATGGTACATTGTTAAGAGATTATTCAGATCCAACTACAACATTAAAATGTTGTCTTCACATGATAATGCACTGATAAAGTTATCCAATGTTACTTTATGATAATGTAACAGTGACAGACACCATCCTGCTGCATATTGAGTAGGTTTGCTTTTGAAATTCAAGTACATTTTTTAAAGTTATACTTTTACCAGACTGGAAATAGACGTACAGACCACAGCAAAAGGTAACAATTGAGCAGACAACAACCACGACAGAAACAACAACATCAAAAAGTGAAGGACAGTATAGTTCTAAATAATACAACAATGTATAGGGGGAGAGTGCTTGATAATTAAATTTTTCAATTCATTGTCAAATTGTACGTTTGATATATATATTTGGAAGCTTTCATAATGATCTCACAGAGGTCTGCTCAGCATCAGTCCACAGTAATCGCCTCGTTCCAGACCGAGAAGAACAAAACATTGAAGTGACCGTGAAACATTGGATAATTCTGACCTTGGCTGTGCAGCCCTATATCTGTGCAAACAAACCAAAGAACAAGAATAGAGTTTTGTATTCGTTTCAAACTGAAATGAACCAGTCGTGAACCACGAGATCAGAAGAGCTTCGGCCTATTTTTTTTAATACTCTGGAGGTCTGCTGATGTATTTTGAATGCAGAACTTTTTATGGAGTATTTTTACATTGGTAGGTGCTACTCTGCTAGAAAAAGACTCAAAGACGACTTCTATCACTGGATTTCATAATGCCTACATTACCACATGAATAATGTCCCCCAGCAAACTTTTTATTAGTGGAAATAAGAAATTAGATGAATGTCCAAATCAGAAAAACATCCAGTTTGTACAAATACTCAGCTTCATTTTTATGCGAAGTGTCTCAACACCAGACTTCTTTCCATTCCAGTGCATAAGAAACTTTGTGACCTTGCAGCAGATTCTCATAAACTTCAAACAAGAAGACAATCCGCGCACTCCAAATATGAGAAAACGGAACAAAAGAGGAAGGAAACAGTGAAAACCCGACATGTTTCGACCTCTGTGGGTCATTATCAGGGCTTTAAAAACATACAACATGAGTGTGGCCTTGCCTATAGACAAGTAGCAACCATGGGGTGCAATCACATGACCCAGATAATAACATGACAGGTGAGGCAAATTGAAAATATGAAAAAAATATGTGTACATACCTACCTATATATAAGTATAAAACAGATGCCCACATTTTAAAACTCTCTGCTAAACTTACCTACAACTATAAAATATAACCTGCAAATATAAAGCCCAGCTGTGTCTTGTTACATATACTACAGTAGCAGTGTATCTGAGCGTCTTTGAGGAATGAGTGTCCAGTAGGATCTGGCCATAGTGCAAGCCCCGCCGCAGAGCAGGGACTGTGTTGCTGTCTGGCTGTATTCACCTGAGCCAAACAAATGGCCGTGTCAAGCTATCTCTGTTCATATACCCCTCTACTCCAGAAAGCTCCATTTTTCAGTTGGAAGTGGCTGGCAAACGACTACGGAGGGAGGTGTGTGACCCTGATGACTTCAGTGGCACGGCAACCAACTGTGAGACAGAAATTGATTTTGAAAATACAGACCATGGAGTCTGGAGAGCGTGGGGGTGTTTCCCAGGAGCTCTCTGATCGGATCAACAAAGTGTAGTCATCCCAAAAACAACAAAAATACAGACTCCAATAAATATCCTTAGATTTTGATTGACTTGCATGCAATTATTTCTAAATGTGACTGGACGTTAAAACAATGTATGAATAATTCCTTTATCCACTGAACAAAAACTAAGAGAGGGAGTTAAAAAAGCGGCTCTGAGCACTCCTGATGTGGAACTTCTCAAACTCAGACAGACATCGACCCTTCACTTCAGCAGGAGTGGAGGTTGGAGTTTGTAAATGCTTGAGGCTGTGCAACAACACGAGCCTGCGCCAAGGCAAACTACAGTGTCGCCTCTGTTAATGTAGCATAGAAATGATTATGACAGGCTTCATCAGTCCTTCTGATCTCAGAGAAAAAGGCTGCATTTAGCGCGGAGCGTACGGTGGTTTTCAGAAGAAAAAAAAAAGTGCTCCTGTGTCTCCAGCTTTTCTATTTGCAGCCGGGATCACAGAGGTGTTTTCTGAGACGATGTTTACAGTTCTGGTGCCGCCAAGAGGAGACGGACAAGCAGGAGGATTGATGGGTGGAGGCGGTTATCAGATGAGCTGGGAATAAATATGTGTGTTTGTGGGGAAACACGGGACATCATTTATGAAGACGTCAAGCTTAAAGGTGTAATATGTAGTTTCAGAAGAGAAAGATTGACTGAATTGTATATCGTAATAAACAAAATAAGCAAACTTTTTTCATTTTCATCACTGAATAAGCAAACTGACCTTAAAGGACAACACAGTTTCATACTGTTTTACTTTGTGGCGGACCCTGCCACCTTTCTAACATCAAACAGTGTTCTGGGGACCTTTTTTTCCTCTGAGAAGCACTTGTTCATTCAGCTATGGACAAAAATAAATGCTACTGAGTTTGTGTTGTTACCTCATAGAACTGTAAATATAAAAAATGTAATTGAAAATTGCATATTGCTTCTTTAATGTGTAACTCTTGTAACACTTGTTTGAGAAACATGTGACAACTGACACATAATTACAAAAGAAAAAATCAAAAAGAAGAAAAGAAAAGAAAGAACCTTTTAAAGGAAACACTTTATTACCACATTTTACATCCCTCTCCTCTTTTTTTGTGAGACTCACCTCATTATTTTTGTGCAACAGATGGATGAAACTAGAGAATTTCACTGTTCACATCCCTTCCTCCTGGTTGTCTTGTGGTGTTTTCAGATCCCCCCCCTGTGCCCGGCCAGCAGGGGGAGCAGTTTCTGCAGGACTTCAGCTTCATTGTCATGTCCAGCCTCCTGTCTGGGCCCTGCTGCCTGCCTGGATTCTCTTGACAGCCTTAAATCACATAAATAGACTGAGAGAGAAGCATGTGCATTCCACAAAAGTTGTACGCTCCCGCTGCGGTCATGTTGAACGCTTCATGGCACGCACAAGAGAAGGGAAATCATTTATGAAAGGAGAGTCCAGCGAGCAGCTTTTGCACAGTTTAACGGACACAATTTGTGGCAACAGCGTTATTTAAAAAGGAGTCTGGGATTGAGACTGTTTAGATGCAAAGATATTAATTAATTGATGACATTTTATATTATGTTTGTTTGAAAAATACATTGAAGAATAACATCTTCGTCAGTATTTATCTCATAGGCGAGGTCAAAATGTGTGTATTTCAATGAATTGCAGTCTCTTTCTGGTGATATACAACACTGCAGCAGTTACTGCTTTCCAAGATGTGTTGAAGGCGGCACAGTCCAGCCACAAGGTGGTGCTGTAAGAGGAGATTTGGATCATCACCCTTGAATTTTCTTTATGTATTTATTATGCCCTCTACACAGTGTAATTCATGCTGCCTGCAACCTGATATGTGTCTGATTGGACCCATATGACGCCTGTGTGAAACTTTATAACCGGACTATTTATTTGCCTTCTAGCACAACCTTCTTCCTGCCAACGTGAGTCTTCACGGTAGGAACAAAGGCACGAGATCAGCCCGCAGGATCCGTGTTTGTCTGATGATCAACAACAACATTTATTGCCTCTAAAGGACAGGATACACAGAGCACAGGCAGGGAGAGAACAGTGAAACTGGGCTGGAATGGTGGCGGCGAACAATGCAGGAGGGCGGCTGCCTGCCAGGTTTTATGGTCTGGGGATCCTGCTCCCAACCCCCACCACCACCACCAGGTCCCTCTTCCTTCCTGCGATGTACTGTAGTTTACACTTGAGCCACTATGAAGCACGTTTGCTGAAAGAAGCGAGGCAGAACAATGAAACAATGAGGCCGTGTACTGTAGGAAGAGGTGCCAGTGTGAAGCAGCTGACATGCGGTTTGCAACACCTTCATGATGTTTTTCAATATAAATCTCTCCCACCTTCAGCCTCAGTTAATTCAAACCTTGCACCCCTCTGTGTGAGGCATTTGGGTAATTGTATTTTTTCTTGAGGATAGATACACTGACTGCGCTATTATTGTTTCCAGCTTATTTGAAAAGGGGCACTACTTTACAATAACACAAAAAACAATTTGAGAATAAAAACATTAAGCAGTATAATGATGCCAGTGGTGAAAAGACCGCATACAGCATAATAATAAGTAAGTAATACCAGCATTAGTTACTTTTTAACCATTGATGTTTAATGCATTTGTTCAAATTGTACTACATGATTTAATGAATACAGTAGTAGTAGTAATAAACAAGTAGTAATAGTGCAGAACAGTACAGTTACTTCCACCCCTGGATGACACATATTGATTTTTCTGCATCATGCGCCGCCAGAAACATATATATATATATATATATATATATATATATATATATATATATATATATATATATATATAAATATATTTAATCTACATAGGATTTCCAGCTGGGATTTGTAGTTTTGACACTCTTGTCCAGCAAACAGCTTGACCTCTGTCATGAAAGCATTAACACATCCATGTCTTTAGAAAAGTGCTTGCTGAGTGAACAGTTTCTGAAATAAGTTTTTCACTGTCTAAATCGACAGTATGTCATTTTCTGTCACTATGTTTCTCTCAATCAAAACAATCTTATAACTAAGGATGAAGTTCGATGATGTCATGAAGTAGTGTGGAATCATGGGAGTTGTTGTCTTCATTTTTAAACAACCACCATTCAGAATCTATCAGGTGGGACGCAGGCAGAAATGTTCACAGAGGGGTTATGTATGAAAGTTGATGTTAAAGTTAAAATTACGTTTAATCGCTGAACTTCTTTCCTCATTGACATATCAATCTGGTCTTTCCCACGGAAGTTAGTATGACAGCTGATCACATAAAATGGACTGTTACCTTTATTACATAATGGATAACCCTGGGTTTGAACATTGGATCAATATTTGACAAAAGGTCTAGTCAGTTTTAGACATTTCAATTCAGAGATACACTAAAAGAAACAAAGGAAAATACTGAAAATACACAATACATGTTTATAAAAACACATATTTGATGTGATTTTTCAGTTTAAAGCTGCAGAAAACATGATTGTTTGTGCTGTATGACAGCAGCATCTCCTGTGGTCACAAACTGAGAAAATCAAGGTTGACCATGGCTTTACATCTCAAATATAAAACACACACACACACACACACACACACACACACACACACACACACTCTTGCAAACACACAGTGGCAGGCTATGGAGGAACCTGTTTGTGACGGTGCCTTAACAGCTGGACCTGTGGTCATCCATCAGCACTGGGTTTGATATTAGGGCCGGCTCCCTGGTGGGTCATTGACACAGATGACAAACCTGTCTGAGGGAGTTATAGAGCTGCCAATCCCTCCACTGCATGCCACTTACTCACCTGACCCTCGTCCAATCACAGGCCACCGGGCTAAATTAAACAACTAAAGTCCAAACACTGTCACTGCAGAAAAAAAAAATTCTAATAAAGCTATAATTCAAAAATGACACTGCTGTTTGGTTTAAAAAACACTTCTACCCAAAAACCTTGTCAAGAGGATTGCATGGGACGTACAACTGTGACTTGTGCACATTAACGCTTCACGTCGCTGGTGAGAATACTGCATGCTCCCCACAACAGAGGACAATACACAGCCACACAGTCATTTACAACTCCAACTATATGACTGCAATAAAAAGCAAGGCAAATGAGCCATTCTGGGAGCCCCGAGCCAGATGTGGAGTGAGTGGTGTGCGTAATAAGGCTTAATGAAGGGTTGGAGTTACCAAAGTGTCCAGGGAATGAGAGGGAATAAACACAACATAAACAAGTCCTAAAAATTAAACTTGCCAATCCGAAACACGTTGTTTGAAACCGTTCCAGACGAGAAGGAGTTATTTTTACATGAACTTTGCGATCAGTTTATATCACAGCCCAGTGGCCAGAATAAATATTGGCAATGTGTGTTTCTGCCAATCGTGGATATGTTGAAACTTTACATTTCTTTGTGTCAAATTCGGGCACAAAAAACAGTTAGTTAGAGTTAGGAAAAGAACCTGGTTCTCTCGCTACATACATGGCTGCAAATTGACTTGACATCTTGTCAAAAGCATCCAGCTTTTGATGCTACTAACACGACGTGTGTCCCAATAACTCATTACAAATGTCCAGTTGTTTCTTGCTTACAAATGATGAAAGGCTGACTGAACCATTGGTCTCTAGCTTGGCACTAACACAGATGGAAATTGTCCCGACAACTCATCAATAGTGTCCACTTTTGTTGCAGTAGCATGGCTGGAAAACGTCCCGACATGTCATTAAAAACACCCAGTGGTTTCACGCTTACAGTGGTCTGACTTGACACTAACACTGACCGAAATTGTCCCAACATCTTGTCCAAAATATCCAGCGGTTTCATGCTTGCAGTGTTGAAATGCCATCTTTGAACAGTTGAATACCTCACACCACCACCAGCGCCAGCACCACCCTGTCCACCTCCTGATATGAAAGATGCATTGCATATGATAAATATGCAATCTGAATGTGATATAAGACACACTGTACACATTTTGACTTGTGCATATTTTAATGTATCCTTGTTTTATTCTGGCAAATGGGCAGTATGTCATTACTAACAGCATTTTTTTATAAGCTAAAGTGTATCCTGCTCAGCATTGTTCCTCGTCTTATGCGCTGTGTGTAGGGTCTGTTAAGGACCACCCTGTTTTCAAGGTGACTTTATCCACAATGAAAGGTGGCTTCCTGCACTGGGAGCCTCTCTGGTTTACAACTTCCTTCTTGTGGCGACAATCTCACCAAAATATGTGTCAGGCTGTTGAGCAAGAGTGATGATGTCCTGTACAAGTGGAAAGAGCTGCACTCCTGTGAGAAAAGCACTTTTTTTTTTATAATACTGAGACGAAACCAGATCATGTTCTGTGAATCTGCTCTCAGCACTGGCTCGGTTAAAACCACGCAGCAGCGCTCTCCGTGTGCTTATTTTCACCTCGAGCTCCATATAGCTGTAGTAAATTAGCCATTCAGTGTTTTACTTGGCAGTGGATGCTGGACAATGCCTGCAGATATTTTCATGCAACCTCTTACAAGCCAGAGGGGAGGTCACTGCCTCCTTCACACTGAGATAACATTTCCTTATCAGCTCCCCGTTGGAATGAAGTGTTTGATGTTTGTGTGCTGCAGAAAGGTGGTGGCAGTAAATCAAGCAGTGCAGTGAAAGTTGCAGTAACTTTTTTTTTCATGATTAACCTCTCATTTGAGCTAGCTAACGATGGCGCCCTGACAACAGGAAGCAGCACTGGCAGGCCAGAGTGTCGGATTCACGATCCGACGCAGTATCTCTGTGTGTCTTCAAAGACCAAAATGAGAGAGGAAACAGATGCACGGACTCTGGTGTGGAGCGATACAACCAAATCTGGGTTCGACCTCGCCTTCGACTCACATGTTTACTCTCTAACGTTGACCCGAGCCGTGGCGTGGTCAGCTCTGTGCAGCACTCGCAACCCAGCAGTGAGAGAAAAGAGTTGTTCCTGAGAGCTCACAACAAGACAAGACAAATTAAGGAAAGGTTAAGAGACACTGGTAGCTGCACAGAGGTCCACTCACTTAAAGTGATGCATTGCAAAATTGCTTTCCTACTGGGCGGAACATTTATTTAGTGTGAAGGGTGTAGGCTTTCTGTGTCAGCAAACAGGATTGGGCTGTGTAGGTGTTACCTGTACTTCAAGGTATTTGTCTTGCTCGAAGTTTAGATGGTTTCCTGTGGACTTGTGATGTGGCTTGAGCGCAATCACACAAACTTTGGGTCTGCAGGAACCCACGACGATGTCACACCCTAGTTAATCCGTTTTACGCCCTTTCAATTTACATATTTTTCAAGGTATGCGTTCAGCAGGTAACGTGTTTCCTTGGTGTCATTTAGTGTCACACATTTTTGCCAGGGTCATAGTGAGCTGCTGCTGTTGCTACACGTTGCAATGACCTAAAGACAATACTAATAATGTATCTTTGTATGTCATCTCTATATCTTAAAAAACATTTTTCTTTTGTATTTCCTTTTTCTCTTTCTCTCACCAGCTAAAAGCTAATCTTTGGAGTGCATGTGAAATGCATTTCACTGCACACTGTATTACATGATCAATTAATGTTTTGAATAAAGAACCTTAAACCCTGAGCCTTGATTTAATGTTAAATGAGTAGTTTATCTGTGCTAAAGCTACATTCTGTAGAAATTGGCATTTTGATTGATTTGGCGCCCCCCACAGTTTCTGAGTGCAGCACCGCTGTCAGATGTAATGAAGGTGCTAACCGAAACAAACGCATTACATCATATCAATGTTATGTATTGAAAACTTAACATTAAGTAAACATGTATGTGATCCTACCCTTTTACTGAAGTTACATGTGGAGTGGCTGAGACAGACACACATTTCATCCTATCACAAGACAGACCCTTTGCTATTGATGAAAATGCCAACACCCCCCTGGTTCTGCTAGCTGCCCAGCTAACAGGGCTAGCTAACAACAACTAGTTAACAACTGCTAGTCCAGTTAGACTAATTCTTACATATTGCACCTTTAAAACATCGAAAAACAACCAGACCTTTGGTTATAAATGTTTTTTCAGTTGTGTACTCACATTATCTGAAATGTTCCCACCGATCTTCAGGGTTTCAGTGCGCCTCATTTGGCAAAACACCACCTGATATGTCGGAGAGTGAAGAGGGAAATGTACTGGCTAATTCAGGACCTCGTCTGATGTTTGACAGTAATGACAACCCCCATGACCATACATTACGTCGTGATGTCATCAAACAACATCTATGGTTTTCAGTGTTTTGAATTAGGGACCCCAAGGAGCAGAAATTACATACGGTGCCTTTAGGGGTAATAACATATTAAGTTGGTTAATAGAATAGAAATAGTTCATTCAAAATATTTAAGATAAATGCTAGCATGATAGCTTAGAGCTAAGTCTAAGGTGTCTCTTTTTGTCGGTCACATGCACAGTGACTGAACAGATCTTTAAAAACAGGACATACACGAGGACACGTCGTAAAATGTCACACACAAGCACATCACACACATCCACCATGTCAGCAACAAATTAACCTGACCTAAGGATGCTTGTTTTGTGAAGCAAAACCAATAAAATCCGGTGTCAGTGGTCGACTTCTTCCTGTATTTGGCTTAAAGTGCAGGTCGGTAGTTTAGGTTCATGTTCCTCTGCGACACCCACACCCTCTTTCTCAGTGAACCCATGTAAAATGTGGCTGATCAAGCGGCCGGGTGTGAAGTGACCAATGCTGTGCCAGAGAGAAAAGCCAGAGCTGGAAGTCAGGCCTGTCCAGTTGGCCAGGGTCAAGACATCTGAGTCAGGCATACAGCAAATGGCACGCTGTCTGTCTCGCGTTACCACTGTCAGCGAGGGGGCCGAGGAGCTTTTCACCAACACCAACGCCAATTTCAGTGGGGCTCCGCACACACGCCTACACGCACACACGCAGGAAGAGCATGCAGGAAGTACCTCATCACTGCACTGTTTCTATTTCCCAGAGCTGCAGCCGAGAGCTCAAACGACCACAACGTCTTCCCCTCGTGAATGAACTCATCTTTGATAGTGAATAAAATATCTCTCCCTGTCGTCTCTCACGCACCCGCACACGCAGAAAGAATCACATTAATCGCTGTGCAAACACCGCCAAATAGGGGTTGTCTGATTTTGTTTACATTTGTCAGACACCCTGGAGTCCTGTCTGCTGCGAAGCCTCTTATTCACTCACACATGTACCGTATATCCAAGTTACATAACAAACCATAAAACTGATAAATCAAAGAGCCGCACAGCCAGTTTCTGCAAGCCGCCTCTTTCCCCAACATAAACCACAGTGTGTCACTAATGCGTAGGTCAGAGCCGCAAAGGCCTGCCAGGGTTTTTAGTAGCCTTGTAAATATTAAAGTCGGCTTGTAAAGTTTCATAAAGTGCTGAAATCTCTAACAGCTAATTTCTTTTTACTGTCAGTCTGCGAAAAATTACAAAGCTGTTGATGTGAAATCCCATGCAGATTGACAAGTCGTCTTATAACATGTTCAAAGAGTTTTAACAGTAGGCTGCGGTTCATGCTCTGGCCTGCCTGCCTGATGGTGGTGTGGTCGGGGGAGGGAGACGGGGGCTACATGGTGTCTGTGTGGACTATGACACAGGGAGTTACCACTAGAGGGCAAAGCAGCTCCAAAAATCTCTCCAGGCTCACACCGCCCTCGACTGTTTGTGACTGCTGAGATACTGGAGATGAAAAAAGGCTATGTTTGGCAGATCATTCATTCAGCAGGGTGTAAATTACTAATTACAACATGTAATATATAACACATAAATCCTCAGCAAAATGAATGTTCGTCACAGGAACGAGTCAATGCATTTTCCTCAATGAGACCTTTACATCAAACTAGCCTGATGGCTCATTTTTTAGGAGGAAGAATCTCTTTTTTTATCTAAAATTACAAATGACTGCCTGTTTCACATCGTGCTGTTGCACAGGTCAAAGGTCAGTGTAGCCTCTCACTTTTAAGATTGCGATCTTTGTTGTGGCAGGTTTGAAGTTGAATGAAAGCAGGATTGCAGACAAAAATACTGTATATGCTTCATAGAAGCAGAAGAGGCTGAGATGTATTGTATTAAGTGCTTCCTGTCGTGCAGGGATGTGCCGTGGCTGTGGTGTGGAGCTGGATCCACTGGTCTGCAGCTGCTCCTCTTGGCTGTGCTGTGCTCCACAGAGAGCCTCGCTCTGCTCCTGTGAGTCTGGGCCTCAGGCCCCACAGCCACCTGGGCCACAGGGAGAAGGAATGCGCTGACTTAATGATGCACCGTAAATCAGACGAGCCACACAGAGATCCCGGCGCTGCCATTGGACGGCACTGGGCCTCTGAAAGCCCGGCCCACTCTGAACTCGAGCCCCTGTACAAAAGGCATGTGGAAACATAGTATGTGGGTCCACTCACAGTCGCTTTGAACGGGGACGTGTTCTGCACTGCTACGCTCTCTCGGGTTGTTCCACTTCTCCAGTCACCTCTGCAGAGGTCGAGGAGGTCTCAGCGAGGCAAGACAGAGAGCAGGAGGGTTGAAACTGAGTGCGAGGAGGAGATCTTACCCCCTCAAGGCTGATGGGAAACTAGTTGGGGGCACGGAGGGGCTGAGCACTGAGGCAGACTGCCATAAGTGATTGCAGCTGCTGCTGAGGCCTTGAAGTTGGCTACAATAACATCCAGCCAAGTCAGGCAGATGACAAGGTGTGAGGGAGCCTGTTTGTTTTAATCCTGCTGTAGGTGCCAACTCTGAAGTGAGACGCCGGGGGTAAATACAACAACAGAGGTGCATCCAGAGTGCATCTTGTTCAGCTTAATATGGGTCATCAATGTGTATCAATAGTCTATTGACAAGTTCATGTTCTTAGAGGAGGTTCTCGGGAGACTTCATTGTTATTCTGGTAGAGTTCGGGCAAAAAGGGCATATTTCATGCTTTACACTATTAATGATCTGCAGCCAAACATCTGTAAACAGAGTTGTAAAAGTACCCCAAAGTCATTCTTGAGTAAAAGTAAAGATTTGATCTTGGAATTTTACTTTGATAAAAGTAAAATACAGATACGAAGTTTCTGATATTAAATGTACTTAAATATAAAGGTATGAGTAAAAATAAATTATACATACAATATATTTACATATATGTATATTCTGTACTGCTGTATTATCATATACGATACTTTTTTTACCATATTCCTGATCATGGGAATCTTTTTTCATCCTTTCAGTCGTAGATAAAATAAATTGATTTAATAATGTCTTACTTTAGCTCTGTTACAGCAATCTGCAAAGTAACTAGTCACTAAAGTTATCAAATGAATGTAGTGGATTCAAAAGTGCAATATTTCTCCAAAGTGGCACAAGTGGTTTCAAACTTACAAACATCAAATCCAGTTGCTGGATCGGCAGCCCTCTCGCTTGTAACTCCACCACCGTCCAGTCCACCTCCCGATATGAAAGTCAGGTCATATATATGTCCTGTTAATGGGGTGACACCTTTTGTTGCACATGCATGAAATGTAATATTCAGTAAACTTTGTGTGAAGAATGGCATCCTAATGAATTTAACTAAACTAAGCATCACTCCAGTTACAGTGTATTTCACTGTATTATTATTTATTTTTCAGGCTACTCGGATGGCCTAAACTGCACAGATGATGCATCTCACAAGGATTTACTTCAATTAACTGTGCAGAGCTCCTGTTTCTTCCTCTCAGGCAGCCTACCCTGCATCGAGTCTGGCTTAAAGGAGGCATTCGCGGCGCAGTAGTTGCAGCAGCAGCAGCAGAGATGTTTGTTGGTGGTGAAAGATGCTTCATTTTTCTCCCCAGGACTAACTTCTCCATGCAGTGCGGGACAGGACTAATGACAGTCATGTTAATGATGTTGACACTCCCACCAGCCCCAGCCAGCGTACAGTAATGAGGGGAAGTAAATAGCAGGTAGCTGACAACACGGCTGCTTCCGCTGTCACACAACTAATGATCCTTTTCACACTGCCTGAACATACTTTGTAAAGATGACGGCACACAGTTTAGGAGGGTAAATCCTGCCTTTCTTGCACCTTCACTCCACCTGTCAGCAGAGAGCACCTCGGTTAAAACATGATCACATCTATGTCTGTATTGTTCTCCCGAGATCCAACAGGGGGAAACAAATGATCTTACAAACTGATCCGCAGCTACGCAGAGGCGCGATCTTTCATTGAGGATTAGCTCTACTTATCCCGTAAAGCCCAGTGGGCAGAGCATGGCATTAACACTCAAGGGTTACAGATTGTGTTACCACTACATCACCCGTGGCTTACAGCAACGTCTCTATCGTGAGGGGCTTTTTGTGCTGAACAGTGCCAAAAACGTTGAACCAGCTGACAATGTTATGCATACTATATCAAAACATGCCACATCTGCTGCCCAGCGTGTCATTAAACTCGATCGTACGTCTGAATCTGGATCAGAAACACCCCTCCAGATCATGTACAGATATCAGAGAGCCGAGGGGGGGGAGAATTAAACAAAGTAATCTGATACAGTGGAGAAAAAAGAGAGAAGAAAAAGAAAAATGAGCAGAGTAAGTCTTTTGGTTTACCTGCTGTGCTCCTCTCATATGTAAGGGTATGTGCCTGCGTGACCCCACTCTGAACTCCAAAGTGAAAAATTCATTCACCTCGGGAGCGTCTGTACAGCATGTGAAGATTGATGCGTGTGGCAGAACACATGAGTAATGATGTCAACAGTCATCTCGGCAGTGGCGGCCATTATTATCATCTCTAGCATGAAATGACACGGGGCCTAATCTGATCCCTAAACAACCTATCACGGCAAACCCAGGGCACTCCGCCATGCTCTGGGCTCACACAAAATAATTTACATACTGGAATCAGTGGGACTGCGAGATCCGCGGTATTAATGGCTTCCGCGAACGAAAACGATCTCCATGTTGCAGCGGCATATCTCACATACAGGACATGGTAGATGTTCTGCCTAGCAGCATGTGATATCTCATGTGATGAGCATCAACCCCATTTGCCAGTGGTCGTGCCTGAAGCCACAGAGCATAGGAAAATGCATGAATCTGCCCCGGCAGCTGAGGCCCTGAATACAACACCGTGACACTCGCTATAAGCAGACATCATTGATCATTGTGGGAAAACACAATGGGCCTCATCTTTTACAACGTGTAAAGATGATTCCCATTCTATTAATTTGGTGACATCTAAGATAAATCTTGTAATCTGATCGTTGCTTTCAGCTGTTGAATACTCAGTGTGTGTTTCTATGTGTTTTGACCCAATATTTACGGCTCCCAAATACTGTCAGACCTAAAATATTTCCTCAACCTCGAGCTTACGTTGTGACCAGGTTTTGTTTGTTGTTGGTGTGTGTGTGTGTGTGTGTGTGTGTGACTGAGACAGACAGACAGACATACTGAAGGGGTTGGGTGAGTTGGGGGCGGGGTTTGAGTTTCCATCAACACTGTGTCTATGGAGGCACAAGGACTCTCTGACCCTCCTGTGAACTTTCAGGGAGGTTGCAGAGGCCACCGGAGAGGCCAGAGGTCAGCATTCATGCACATCACAAACAATGCACTGCTTTTGCCCACAGCACAGAGAGAAGACAGTCACCACAGGCTGCTCATATGAGCCAGCATGTAATTACGCTTTTATCTGTTGAGTATTCATGGTTTCTCATTCCGATTTTGCATTTTCCGCAAAAAGAATTGTTTACGGTCTATTTTACATGTATCATACAGAAGTTGTTACAGAAAAGATATGTAAAGTTCACAGAAAATGAATATAAATACCTCAGTAACAGTATTTATATAATGTATACACTAATGAATAATAACTACTTCCTAATGAAGGCCTGCAAAGTTATTAGACTCACTATTTCTGCCCATTTTTATTCGCATCATTTTTATGTATCATATATATATATATTCATTTCCCAGTATTTATGTCATTTTGAAAACATTTTGTATCATTTTCCTACTACATTAGACAGTGCTGCAGTAACATGCACATTTTCCCCTCTGGTACGGTGGTCCTGAAGGTCAAAACACAACGACATTTCAGAAAACACAATGATATTTTGCAAAACACAACAATATTTCAGGAAACAACAGAAAATGGGAAAGTGTGTGTACCGCAATGTTGTGTATTGGGAATTGTTATGTTTTGACCTTCTGGGCCACCGTATCAGAGAGAAAAACACAACATTTCACAAAACACAGCAATATATCAGAGAGCGACAGGAAACAGAAGGTTTACTGTTTACTGAAATGTTTTGGGTTTTTTTTAATAAATGTTTTATGTTTATGTTTTATGAAACGTTGTTTTTTTGGACCCTGAGAGCCACCATACTCTGGATATAAATGCAAACATAAAAATGGCACAGTGATTTAACCTGGATGGACTGGACCATCAGACGTGTTAAATGCTCATTGAATTGTTTGAGCACATGTTGAACTACTAAAAATCTTTTGCATTACTCGGCTTATGTTTATTGGTGTATGATACAACATGAACAATTTTTATTTTGATTATAGCAACTTCTTTATCAAATTTATATGAAATAGACCTTTTATCTGGATTGTGTGCACATGCTTAATTGTGAAATAAAAAACAAAGAAAACCATCCTGCCACATAACTCAAATTCTTCAATGACAAAAAGAAATCTCAAATGTCATAATAGGTGTTCTCCATCTTTTACATATTAGAGCAAACACCTTACATCCCTGTACAAAGAATTCTCACATCACAGCACCAATAAATCACGGCATGGTCATGTAAATGTTAAAGATCCAAACATAGTATGTGCTGGTGGGTGGTAAATTGTTATGTCAGCACAGATCTTTGCTGAGAAAGGAGTGCAGAAATGTCCATTTTGCCCTTGTGGCAACACGTGCACCTGCTCTGCAGTCTCCGGCTCTGTAATGTGGTGGATCTGAAGCCCGCTAACTAACCGGGAGAGGGAACATCCGGCTCGTCGCCATGTCTGCTGCCGTGCTGAGGAGTGGGCTGACAATGAAGAGACAGAAGGACGCCAAAGGGATGTGTCTGTTGCGGAACGATAGGAGTGACTAGCTCAGCTTTGCATGGCCCAGTCATATGTCCCCCCTGCGTCCCCCCGAGGCCCTGCGAAATGCTGAGCAGCAGGAAACCAGCACACCAGAACAGACAGGCCCAGCGGTGCACCCACTCCACAACAACACAACAACACATCCCGCCACCGCAGCCGCTCCTGACACGCGCACATAGGAACATCTGCACATAGAAGCACATTAGGAAAACTGCAGTACGAACCTCACAATCCATATTGTTTGACAGAAAGTGAGCTCAATTCTATGACTCGAAAAGAAAACTTAAACTCAGTACCATGCTGCCACTTATTTGTGGGTGTTTGTGGACTCTACTGCAGCAATTAAACACATTTTCCATAATGTGCATTAAAAGCAGCTCTGACTTGTATTCCTCCTCTGAACCACTAGGGGGTAAAGCTCCTCACGCTACATGTCTGCTGATGTATGCAGCAGGTCTAACTGCAACTAACCCTGATCCCCCGGACCAGACCTCCCTCTGCTCTGTTATCCAGCGGTCTAAATGAACCAGTCCACCTCCGCCAGATTATCATGATGTAAGGCTCTCCTAATTGGATTCTCCGCAGAGTAAGGACTTGTTATTGTAATGCGTTATCTATTCTCTAGATTTCTCCTGCAGCATCTGGGAGATGTTGTCATTCCAATGATAAACACCATTTTCACTTGAGCCTTTATTACTAGACACCGTGTGCGAGAAATGGAGATAAATGAGCGCGAATCCCCGAGCTCTGATATGCTACTATAAGCCTTCACCTCCTGTACACCCCAACACTCTGCCAGCGGGCCTCGCCTCCACATGGGAGATGCACCGGGCTAACAAATGACCAGCAGGATTACACACTTTGAGCAGGAGGGGAAATTGTTTTGTAACCACACATTGAGGAAACACTCCTTAAGAAAAATACGTTCACTGTTTGACTGTCTGGCCTCCCTAATCCTTATCTAAACGGTGGAGAGATTGCTCAACTGAAATATTTCTTTACTCATATATTACAATAAGGTTGTGCACTCACTGGTTGGGCTCCATGACATGAAAGAGGATATTCATCTTAAAGTCCAGTAATATGATGAACTGATGCTCCCCCCTGCCTTTTTAGGAGCCACGTTTTTGAGCGGACATTGATGCAGTGCAGGAGATATGAGGAAACATAAAGGGACCCTATGCGACCTTCGGCGAGAGTGATTGCATTTGAATAAGCTTCACATCTGTTTTAGTCAGCCCAGCCGCTGGAATAAAATCATGACATCTTATGTTTCTGCAAATCACGGCGACGTCGGAATCGGTACGCAATTTGTAATTTGACATTTATACACTACATGTCATGTCAGGATCACATTGTTCACATGTATATGAAGTGACTTTCACGCTGTGAGGTAGAGGGGACGGTAATGGCTGGGTAAGGCTTCTGCCAAGCCAGAGATCGCTGTTAGAGAGATGGCATTTTAAAATTTGTGAGCAGGAAACCACTGGATATTTTTGACAAGACATTCCAGCCATATCAGTGAAAACATAACTGGATATTTCTGATAAGACAGCTTGCTAGGCTTGTCAGCTGCCAAATGAGAGACCACTGTTTGAGACAGCATTTCACCCTTTGTAAGTGTGAAACCACTCAATATTTTTAATAGGATGTTGAGACAATGTTCAGCCATAATAATGTTGGCAACACAACTGGATATTTTTGAGGAGACAGCCTGCTGTGCAAGTCAGTTGTCACAGCCGTTCCAACATTTGTAAGCGTGAAACCACTGGACATTTTTAACGAGACGTGGGGTAAATGTCTGCCAAGCAAGAGACTACTGTTAAAGACAGCATTTCAGTATTTGTTAAAGTGAAACCACTGGCTACACCAAGACATATTTCAGCTGTGTTTAGAGCAACAAAAAATTGACATTTTTGATGGAACATGGCTGCCAAGCAAGAGACCACTGTTCATAATTGCATTTCATTATCTGTAAGCATGAAACCAGTGGATATTTTTAACAAGACATTGTCCAGCAATGTTTGAGGCAAAACCAGGTATTTTAAGCCAAAACATGATCTTTTCCTAACAATTAAGTTTTGTGTCCAAACCCAACCAAAACATAAGCACAGTGTCATTACAACATGAAATTGAAACACAGAGGGAGATTCATGTAAGCGGTGATATCACTGGTTATTTTTAACCCGATGCTAGAACATTTTTCAGCTATGTTTGTGACAACCAAACTAGATGTTCTTGACATGACAGTCAAGACATTTCTACTTGCAATTTTGGAAACAAAAACAAAAATAATAAGTTGTGGTGATGTTTACAGTCTTTTAAATGAGAAGTCAGGACAATTTCCAGACATATTTGAGTCTTTAAAACCAGGTATTTAAAGCCAAAAAATGATCTTTTCCTAACGCCATAGATTTTGTGCCCAAACTTAACCAGACCATAAGCACAGTATTGTCACAACATATCATTGAAAACTGATGGTAAAGAGGTGTAAAGTTTCAACATATCTGTGGTCTGCAAAACCCTACACTGCCAGCATGTATTCTGAGTATGTGGTTGGATTTTGTAGGCTGGAAAGTCAGTGTAACACTTGCTGATGTCCTGGTGCGACTCCTGACCCAGTGCCCTCATGACTCAAAACACTCATGGTGATGTTTGACAGCAACACACTGCAGGACACCACCTTACTGCATGCAAAACGACTGTCCACTGCCACAATGAAAATAATCTTTTTACATCGCAAGTCATCTCGGAATCTAATAAGAGCAGCAATTTTTGGCCCACCTTAACCTGGTGGTGAACTCTATAGTTAATACGCAGCGGTTATTATTTTACCATCAATCAACAGTGAGGCAGGCAGGGCGCTCTCTCACCTCACAGCGCTGCCTTGCAATCTAATTGTGCCCGAGCTTCATCAGTTTCCAGAACAATCAATTCCTCCTCTAGCTGGATGCAGGCAGCCGTGCGCTGGTCCACTACGCAGCCTTTAATATGAGCTCCATCGTCCAGGCCTCCTAACCAGAGAGCCAGGAGGCAAGCTTCGCCGGCCTGACGGGCCCTGGCTGCAAACCTGTGTTCCATCATGGTTTTTTCTGTGGTTATCTCTCCTGACAGGTCGAGTCTCTCCGTGTAAGCTTTGAAAATCAAGATGTGGCGAGAATGTGATGAGACCCTTGAGGAAGTGGCTGAACTTTTGAACCGGCGTGCGGGGACAGTCGGGGCTCCACAGACAATATTAAGTGGCCTACTGCCTCGGAGCTGTCACTAATGGGGTAAACATTGACATACGAGCGCAGTCTCAAACAGCCATTCATCTGAGCAACTTCGCTAACCTTGAGAGGAAGCAACATCCTCCTGTCTGCGACAATCCAAAACAAATAGAGAATAGATGATTTTCATAAACACATTTTCCAAGAGGAATCACGCTTGACTAAGATGCATGAGCCCCGAAACCACACACTGTGTATCTCTCTCTCTCCCTCCTGCTCTGCACTGTAAAAGTTATAAGTGTATTATGATATTGTATTTATCACAGTACAATAAGTGCACACCTGTCTAATAAGACACTCATTTGTATTTCAATAACAAACTTTTCCCTCCTGCTTTTTTTTTTTTTATGGATGTGCTTGTCAGGGAAAAGGTTTATATTCATTTATTTTGCTAATTCATGCGAGAATCTCACTATAATGACATGAGATGTAATGAAGTAACCCTGTGATGTGTATCAGAACCCTAAAATGTCCCCTTTGGGTTTTCAGCTCACACAGTGTGGTAAACTTATTTGTTATACGTGTGTCACTGCAGAAGATGAAGACATATGGCTCTTTTAAAGCTGCTAACAATACCAATCAATAATCATGAATGTCTCGGTATTGTCATATTTCATAAATCAGCTGCATTGTTTCGGGATGACAGTGATCATTCTCTACAGACTCGCAGCGTGAATGCATGCAAATAATCCTCGTCTTGATCATGCGGACTGACCACGCTGACATCTAATATTTTATGAGGTCTAATAGTCCTGTAAATCTGTGTGTGAGATTTAGGGGACCTGCAGACTTTACGTGTGCAATAATCCTTCACTTCATGTGACAGCAAGAGTAAAGAGGCTCACACTGAGTTTGAGACAGATCTCAGATTTACATGCATGTTAGAAGCATTTTCAACCTGCTTTGCTCATCTATCTGCTCCCTCATGGTTAACCTAACACCAATCCAACATCCTATAAGTGTTTTTTTTTTATTCAGCCTACTTAGACCAACTTGTCTGCATGTCGAGGAGTTACTATTTAACAGTAGATTTATGTTTAAGAGCGCAGCGGGATAACCTGCTTGGCAAACTGTGCTGGTTCCCAGCCAAAGCTATCAGTAACACACACTTTGTATCAGGCTGAGCGGGGAAAACAAGTGATATTGTCACCGAGTGTGTTTTTTTTTTTTTTGTACTAAATGAAGGAAATGCTCACACGGACACAAACTGCGCCCCTGTGCGGAATGAGAGCTTCCTCTTGAATACAGTAGGCGATGATGGACGAAAGCAGAATGAATACACACAACACCTCACGGACACATTCTCACACCAAAAATAACAGAGAAGCTCTTCCTCATGCTGCTACACAAAGCACAATTGAGAGTGATGTGTGCTGCAGTCAGGCAAAGGTTGAAGTACGTGGGAAAAAGCACAGGCACATAACCGCCGAGAGGCGTTCAGCAGGAGAACTATCAGTCACTGGAGTTTTCGCAGGGCCATGACAGAGCAGCTAAAGATGACAATCCAATAGCAGGGATGACATTTTGTTTAAAAACGTGATGACAGAATGATCCCATGTCTCTGTAACTGTAGCTGCTGCCTGGCCAGGAGTCAGCCATTATTCTCTACTTAGCCACTGTCTGTCTTGGTGGTCACCGTGAGTGCTGCCTGTAATGGGCTATGATGAGTTTGTATGACTTATGATAGGATCTCCCATGTCAGCCCATGTCATGCAAATATTTATGTCAAGTAGGAGCACTTGAGTATGCGAGCACATGCTCTGATAGATGTGAATTCCCTGTTGGCGCTGGAATGATAGAACATTTCTGAGGCTGCGGCCTACTTCCTCCAGGCCTGGCCACCAGCGCCGTGCCAGGGCACTGCCCCCCTCTTCCTCTGAGAGATCCTGTGATTGAGAGCGCTGAACATGGTGTTTACTTTGGCCGCACCTCAGAGAGAAGCAGATGGAGGGAGAGAGAGAGAGAGAGAGACAGATAAAAGACAGAGGAAGAGAGGAGCAGGCACCAATCATAACATCTCATTTCTCAACAGGCAACAATCACTGTCTTCCCTGGGCTTATTTATGCCTCCATGTTGCTGCAAAACCCACATTCGAACTGCAGGCAAGAGGCCAAAAACATTTACAGACATAATATGATCTAATGGCATCAAACACAGTGTTGGTTTGTGGTATTGTGAGAGTCAGCTTTATTTATTCACTGTTGTAAGCAGCATTTAAAGGGAGTAATTTGAAGTGTGGGAGCTGATAAATACTAGTTGTGTCCCCCCATTGTGAGGGAGCGGTCTAAGTGGTGAACTCTCTCTTTCATCCTCTTCCATTGCCTGTGGCTTTCTCAAGCGTCAACATTCTTCCACTTATCTTTATAGCCATTAGCGCTGTCAGCCTCCCCGCGTCTCTGCTCAGGCTCACTGCGAAGCCCTCCATGAAAAAATTCCATGAATATCTGTTGACGAGCGGAGATGCCTTAAAACGTAAGTCACAAACAAATTGAGCTATTTGTGTTTCCTGAGGAGGAAACAATGACGGACACGATCTGGAGAGGGGAGCGCGTTGGCCTTTGGGTGTCCCTCTGATCTGAAGTAAGAGTGTGAAGTAAAGTGGCCTCTCGGTGACTCGTCGAGGGCAAGTTTGAGGTGGGAGGATTCCTCAGTGCGATGACAGATGTGATGACAAACTGACAATCAGTGTCCTCTAAATATAGACTGAGTTGAATGAACTCTAACAAAAATGTCAGAAGCAGAATTTGAAAATGTGGATTTCACTTGGAAGGACATTTCCATTCTAGTCATTTGAATAACATTTTTATAATATATCATATCATAATACATTTACATGTTATTTAATCACGTGTTGAGACAAAATATGCTGCAATGAATTATGTGGAATTTGTTCTCCTTCACATGTGAATTCTACATTTACACACGCATTGACCACCTTCACATGTGAACTAAAATTCAAAGTTAATAGTACAATAGTAATTGGCTTTTTCACATATGATTGAACCCACTAAAGATCACATTAATATTCAGCTTTTTGCCTATTTATTGTCTTGTTAAGTCGCATCCATTTTGACATAATATAGATACATATGTACAATATCCATTGCATGGTCTAATTAATTATTAGATTAAATGCATTTGAACTCTGTCACACATTATTATTAAATTGTAATGTATACTATGTGGTCAATGTATTAGGCACACTGAGACAAAAATAATGCAGTCTAATACAACAGTCCAGCAATAAATCCTTTATAAGTGTTCTAATGTTAAGTTTTAAAGGTGTCGATCAACTGTATGATTATTTTAGAGGCAGTTTGTGGTGTTGATATTTTGTCCTCTGCATTTATATTAGTCAAAGTAGACTGACTGTTATGAACACCTCTTATATTGCACTTTGAGCACAGATGGCATAAAAGCAACTTCCATTTTTTAACTAGTTTTTTCTAAAATTTTACCTTTTATATTCTAGTAGTTATATAGACATTTATGTTTGTCTGTCATCAGCGTTGTTTGTAAAATGTGTGTCGAGAAATATGCCATGTCTTCTGCAAACTACTAAATCCAACTTCGTAGTAACCTGAAGTGAACCTATACCTGCCTTCATCAACACGAACAATGTGGACGAAATACTAGAAACCCCTCTCAATATGAGAGAAACACCAAGAGAAAAACAGACAACAGAACTAACCATTTGCTTGATGATGTAATTAATACTGCACCAAAACAACATTTAATATCTTCAATATGCCCAAAAATTGGACAACTAAACAAGACCAAGAGATGCCAATATCACAAGCAAATACCTACATAAATAAAAATCTGCAAATTCATGATATTTTCCTTGTTGATATGCTTCATCACAGAGGAGGAGGATGGTCTCCACCCCTCACTGACATACTGAAGTACTGGAGGAGTCCTATAGGGGGAGTCTGACATCATCTCTGTGTGTGAGGAGCCGACACACACACACACACACACACACACACACACACACACGATGGACCACACACTGATGGAATGTGCAAACCTGTCATCAGCTTGTAATTACAGACTTCAGCCAGCAAAATCCAACCTTCAGAGTTTAAAAAGAGAAGAGGGGAAAAAAAACATTGTTCGCTTTCTGCTGCTGGTGTGACATCATTCACACCTCTCAGCAGAACTCACTGGTTTAAGTATAAAGAGGCAAGCAAACCTCTAATTTTACTCTCAGTTGTGAAGCTTTACAAGCCATTTAAGTCCAATTAGTATAAAGGAGAGCCACGCGACTTTTAAGCATTGTCCTCTTAACACTGCTGCCTTCAGCTATTGCTGATAGGCTAATCCCTGGGTGTAATAGAATTTCGGCCAGACAACACGAGGATTTGGCTAATCCCCTATTAAGGACCTCTGTAATCCCTCTTGAAAATCCTTTGTATACACTCCGGGTTAAATACTGTAGCAACAGCAGAGGTCAGAAGGATTAACCTCGCAGAAAGTGATCTGATGGTGTTAAAGTAGAGCAAGTTCAAAGGTGATTTTTGGCTCGAGTACATGTAAAATGATACAGATTTCATAACAGTTATTAATGTTGTCGATTAAATAACACCAACGCAATCTACAAACAAATCTTTCAACGTATGATGCACGTGTCATGCAAATATTTCTTAGAGATAACATTGCACAAGTTCAATGCAAGTTTTGAACGTGAAAACGGAACATTATGTAAACAATGATACAGTTTATTTAAGGACAATTTGCATAATTACATTTTAATGTCTCTTTTTTTGTTGTTTAATGCGCACATTTTTCCCCCATAATCTGCTATCACTGAGTAATCATATTATTATGGGTGTTATTATTATTTAATTCCCATGATATAACTCCCTGTGCGATGCTTAAAGTCCCTGAGAATTCCTCTGTGGGTGGAAAACGTATACGCTCCATATGCTCGCTGGCTACCGATGTCAAGGCAGAGTGATTAGGTGGAAGTGGAGTTCATGTAAGCAATGGTGAGCGCAAATCGGCCCCAGATCTCCCCGCAAGATGCTCGCACTCACTGAGCTCGCAGCACTTTACACGGAGCATTGAGATATGTGATATTAAGTAGACGGCCATAAAACCTTGTCTGGACCCATGTGGTCGGCTACAAGTAATAGGGAACAGTCAAATGTATATTCAAGTTTTCAATGAAAGCCTGTTGAAAGTGTAATGATGTTAAAGTGCTGTCAGGGGAGTCCCGGCCTGATGTTTTATTGGCTGTTTATTTTATTGGAGGACTAGTCATGAATCTAGGTAGCCTTCAGTGATATTGCCACAGTGTGGTTGAGCCCCTCAGCCTGCATGAGAGATTTTATTAGCCAAACATTTGTTTCTCCATACTCAGAGCACCGAGGACGATGTCTTTCCAGTTCAATGGTGAAAATAGCAAACAGATGTGTGTTCGGTGTGTTTAGCCTCCTCTACACATCAGTGTGTCGCTCTGTCCTTTGCGGAGTTTTATTTACACTAAAATGATACATTTTTACAGCCATAACAACAATATATAGGTCTCTACTCTTGCGCCAGAGCTGTTTATGATGGAGAAATGGGTGAAATAAAGTGTGCAGTTATGGTTAATGCACTGTATGTACTCAGCGTAATTAATTCTGCACTGAAGTCCAACAGAACCTGAGTTAATATCACAGACAACATGAGTTTCTGCTTGCATGGAAAGCCGTGTGATTGTTTATGAGTGTTTCAAAACCCCGGGGATAAAATAATCATTTTCACCACAACGCAGAATGCTCGGTTCCATAAACGTGGATGGGCAATTTCTGTTTCATTTTCTCAGCTCACTAACTGTTGGCTACACTGCAATATGTGATAACTACAGCAGTAATATTTGGTCTACGGGACTAAATGCATTACAATGAGCATTTGCATAATACGGCAGCGTCGTTGAACAAATGAGGAATATGTAATGAACCAATCTGTGTGTGGGACGGAATGAACACTGCAACCAAATATGTAATGATTTCCACATGGCTGCACATCTGAAGAGAGAGCAACAAAAGCCCTCACTGTGCCTTATGAATGACCCTGATCACACAGTTGTCAGTCTGGTCAGCACTAAAAATGCATCAGTGACCTCACTGGCAGGAAGCGCTGTAAATTAGGTGAGCATCAGGTGTGCGTCTTGAAGAGCCAAGTCAGCGCAGGACACGTAATCAGTCCAATAAATACTTACTAGCTGTTTGCACAATGTGACAGGTCGGTGACTGATGTGGTTGCAAGAGAGTGGGCTGAATGGATGGCACAGATCAGCCCCAATGAGGTCAGAAAGCAAAGCTCTCGCTGCATTTGGCCCAGCTGATCTCCAATTAAACAGGGCATTGACACAACACAACAGAGCAGACCGTGTGAGCCACCTCTGGATCACCAGCCAAGACATGTCACACACACCTTCTTAGCTTTCACCGCGAGCCCGCGAAGGGGAACAAAAACACATGCAGGCAGCGCAGGAGAAATGCTTGCACCTAATTTTGTCTTTAAGTCCAGACGAAGCCACTGGAAGCACGGCGGAGGTTCATCCCAGGAGGACTAAGCTCTGATGTTGGGTACATGATCTAGTTTCTGTGCAGGTCTGTAGCGCTCAGGCGGGCCCCCGTGGGGAGGGAACAGCGAAACTCTTTAAAGGCTTCCTTGGCTATCACATTTCGAGCTTCAAAATATGGAGCCCCCGGTCAATATATCTATGACTATTATCTATCAATTAATACATCTGTCTCCATTGTAGGGGTCCGCTGCCCTGCTAGCGGCCTGACCAGGCAGTGAACTCTTGCATTCCTAAAAAACACGGTCATCCAGCCTCTGTAATTTGTCATGTTAGAAGTTGACAGTAAAAGGTCATCCACTCCCATCGCTGGAGGCAAGAAAAAGCACCAGGATGAAAGTGCACGTTCAGACGAAGGCTATTGCTGGGCTCTCCCTATTTGTATAAGACCGGGAAGACACACACACAGCTTTATCTAATCTAGACCACCTATCTGTCTTATACTTCCCAGGCTATCTGAAAGCAGAAGCAAGAGCGGGTCCATTAAAAAGCACTCCAGCGACTAATAATCCACCTATTACATGCCTTAAACTGAGCTGTGTTTATGTTGGTGAAGCATCACGTTTGTGACAGCAGTTATAATGTGTGGAAAATGAGGATTCTCTGTGCTAGAAGTTTCGTTTGAATTCAATATCTGCGGATTTTAGACACTTTTCCATGACATGAAATTAAGGGCGAGTTTGATTTGAAGAAGGGGCGATGTCTCACCGCAGATATCATGACATATCAGCAAGCCTTCTTCGCCCGGCTGTGTATTTTACGTTTTAGTATAGTTGCACACTTAGTTTCGAAGCCGACAAGCTATCCATTAAATCGGGCCACCTCTGACTTCGCTCCGAAGAGAGGGCAGCTCTGCCAACAGCTCATCCATCATGCACAATATCAATTGATTTCCAAACATAAACAGAGCATCTTTGATATAAGGGACAGCTGGATCAGAGGGGGCACGGCGGAGGAAATGCACTCATAGGGCATCACGGTCCAGCTCCTGTCCGCTGCCCTCTCTCCCCCAGACTGGCATGATTTAGCCGGGTCGCTCGCTTCCTGCAATTATTTTACTTCCGAAGCACAACAGCAACAGAGACGAGAGCGGCGTGACGCTGTGGGGTGGACTCTAATGACTCCTCCAGTTCACCTATAGCTGAGCCTGACCGTCCATTAACCCATTGCATTCACTATAACCCAGTGATGCAACTTTAAACTTTTACTCAAGTATACTTAAAGTTCTAAGATGTAACATTTCTGCTTTAAAATGTCCAAATACTTTGACATTTGACATTTGTCTTTTTTCTTTTTTTTTTTGAGTTGTGTTTCCAACAGTGTTCATATGTAGAGAAATACAACATTTCAAATACTATCAAATACTGAGGAAGGAAGTCGTCAAACTTAACACGAATACAACTTTAAAACACTACCTCGTCCATGAACATTTCTGCCTGAGTGACATAGTTAGATTTTCATCAGCAACCATGGTTGTTTACCAATTAAGACAAGAACTCCCAAGATCCCATGATACTTATGTCTTTTGTTTTGTTTTGATTGGGAGACCAGCAGAAATTACTTCCTGTGCGTTTAAGTACAAATTTGAGGAAATTGAACTTTCTTTTCTTTCATGCTACTTTATGCATCTACTCCCCGACATTACGAGGGTAAAAATGGCTTTTTTTACTTCACTACATTTACAGTGTATGACCTATATGGCCTGCTAGTTACAGTCACGAGTCTTTTTGCACAAAACCTAAGAAGAGCTCATAAAGTATGATGTCTTTTTAAATTTGCTGTAACAAAAAAAATGCAGGCCTCTACTTTTACTCCAAAGCAGTTTATGATTAAATGATGATTAAATTAAAATGTGCAGTGATGGTTTATGCACCGTATGTACTAAGTGTAATTAAATTAATTCTTCTGGAAAAACAATACTGGAGTCCAACAGAATTTGACAGCTTTAGTTATATGAAACTGAATAAATTGAAATGTTGAAAAATTAAGTATTTAAATAAGGATATTTCATGGTTCCTGCTTCATAAACTTGACAATTATCAGCTTTTCCTTTTTATCATGTTAATAATTTGAATTATTTTTTGATATTTTTGTACACAAATATCAACCGAGAAAATAATCAATACAAAATAACTGCAAATTAACTCTGCATAAACCAGCAACAACACTAAATTTTTTATATTAATGAATGAGTCACATTCATCTAATGATGTAATATGCACATATATAGCATAATATTTATAGTATTACAGTCACATGGGTGATTTTCTGCATTGAGTACAATTGCTTTAATGCTTAAATACTTAAGTGAATTTCTTCTGATGGTACTTACATAATGAGATACTGCAGGACTTTTACCTTTTTTACAGTGGTATTAACACTTCAAGTTTCAAGTCTCTGTCATGGCTCTGGACAGAAGTGCTTCACAAAAACAGACATATGTAATCACAGACAGGCAAAAAGAAACATGTGTGGTAAGGCATGATTAAAATAGAAGCATGAAAGCGTAAAGCCATGTAGGTGCACGGCAAATGTTAACGACTTCTAGTATAAATGCCACTTCTAGTAAATATTTCTTCCCCACTGCTATAGTGCACCTATAAAACAGCAAACCTACACAAAACCATGCTGTTAATAGCACAGAGGTCAAAGAGGCTGTATGTCTCAGTCACCATGAAAGACACGTAGCAGATTATTATATACGTATGAGACACTCGGTTTGTGCTACTGTGAGCACTTACTGACTGTGGGTGACCACGTTAACAAAATGAGAGTCTTCTCATCAGGATGCATTGTAACAATGAGGAAGATGAGGACAAACAGAAAGGTTTGTGGGAAGCTTTTGACATCAGAGCTCATTCATAAAACTGATTCCTTTGACTCAAACAAGCAGCAAGTAAAACAAACGCATTCTGCCAATGCAGGAGAATAAAATGTCTGCTAGAACTGCATATGATTTGTTTTATACTTTTATAGTCAGCGTTTGTATTATTTTTTTTTGTATCCAGTCCTTTCACCGCTTTGTCCACACTCTGTGTCCACTGCTCGTATCTTTCAATTATGAAATACGTGTATGTTTTATTAACTAGTCATTGATTGTCCTCTCGAACATGATATGGAGCCATTCCGTTAAGCTACACTGAAATATTATCAATTATCGTGTTTTAATTTTTACCCAAGTGGCTCCCCTATCTCCACTTACATTACCCTCCTCTGCTCTTCCATGCAGCATTAGAGAGGCGTCATTAGTGAGGACCAGTGGGAAGGCTGCCCGCAGTAGAGCAAATGGAAGTCGTAAAGCAGCACTACTCATCGCATGGACATTACACATTGACCCTCCCAATCCCTCAGCCTCTGCAATTGGCTGACAGTGTGCACCAATGACACGGTAAACCACAGGCTTTTCAAACTCAATTTAGACCGGCATTAATTATTCCTCTAAGTATTCTATGCCCCCGTTAATATTAGGATTCATAAATGTATAAGGGTTAGGGGCGAGTATGTTGTGGTACACTTACCAATGTGATGATACAATTCCCATTTGATGGTGGCTACCTAATTAAGACTAGCGAGCTGTGTACTGCAAGACTCATATATCTTTGTTACACCAGACAAACGCTCCCTTTGGTTCACGACCGGCGCCAGATCAGAGTTTTGTGATGACTGAAACTTCCAATAACGTTCATATAAAATTCACTGCGGAACTACCATACCTCCATGTCCATCTACATCTCGTACATCGGACAAAAATGAATTACCCGCAGTGCTAAATTGAATTTGTTGCAGCACAGCCTCAAATCCTCAGAATGTTTGGTGCCATAAGTGGATTAAAATCTCTACGTGATGTAAAAATATTCAATACAACTGGTGGGCGGCTCAGTTACATGGAAACACTGCACTGCCGATGCACTTTAGGTTTGTCGTCTAAGGTGAGAAGGGTTCAGATTTTCTGCCCGGGGCCTCTGTTGTCCATTTGAACCCTCGGCCTTTGGGCCGGAGTTCAGAGGTGCAGACTCTGCTCCATCTCAGACAGCCAATGCTTTGCTCATTAGGACTTGAGACTAATGGCGTCCCGTCATTTCATGGAGAATAGAAAATGTATTTGGGATGAACAGAGATTTTGATCGTGATGTCTCCGGGACGAAAAGGAATTTCTTGTATGTCTGTACAGTATGTACAATATGTAACTGCAGGCTTGGGGAGTAACAGAATACATGTAACAGGGTTACGTAATGAGGATACCAAAGACGTGCAGCTGTATTCTGTTTAGATTACAGAAAAAAAACATGTATTAGATTACAGATGCATTTAGTAAAAAAGGGGATTACTAGCAGACTTTAAAATAAAGAATGATACACCAGTCTGTAACCATGCACATATGCACACATGACATCACTTGTTGAGTCTCACAGAACATCACACTGATCGTGACTGAAAATGAATACACAGTTTTACGACTGAGCAAAAGTCAATTCATTTATATTAATTTTCACAAGTTATTCTACTTGAATATCATGATACTTGGATTTGATTACATTTTTTAAACAGGTAATTAACTGTATTGGATTAAATGTTTAAAGTAACGCTCCCATCCCTATCCCTATCCCAACTATCACTTCTCATGCTGTTACTGTAGTTATAAGTGTCTGGCTAGTGAGTGCGAGACCTACACAAATGATGCGTTAAACCCCAAAAAGATGCAGTAAACTCACCACTGATGGGCGATGCACCCTATTTTTCCCCTGATAATGTTACACTGCAACCACTCAATCTGTGTTGAATTAGGCTGGAGGAGAGCTTGTTAGCTGTTAGCTGTAAGAAGTCCTGTGGTGTGTTTGGCTAACATAGCTAATAGCTTACACCCAATGAAGCTAACAGCTGAGAGTTTGTGTTCAGAGGAACATGAAGTGTTCAACAGTTTGATGTGACAACACAACAAGTTTACAGTACATAAATGCAATGACGTCCTTCAGCTGCGTAGGTAGAAGTTAAAAGAACTTTGGATGCAAATAGTTTTGTTTTTTTACTAACAACTACAAATGATAGCAAACAACAAATGAAGTGAAAAGAAAACAACATTTAGATTTTCGGACACGTTACATTTACTTTTAGATGGAGAAAAACGTAGTCAGCATGTGTTTGGAATGAGCCTTAGTCTGTCCTGAACACAGAGAAGTCTCTGCAAAGCTGCTGTTATTTATAGCATAATACAGCTGGTTCTTTTTACATGACCTTTTTCTTTTTTTTCTTTTTTAAGGAGGGGTTGAACTTCACGGCCTGTGATGACTCTGACTTGAGTTCAGAGAGCTTTCCACCCGCGTCTGAGTACACAACTTGATTCAGTCTCTCACACGAGGCGACTATAAAAATCTGAAATAGCCTATAATTTTCCTTGATTCCTGACCAGACTACACAAATCCTTCACTCTTGAGTCCGTCAATTTGTCAATTCAAAGAGAAGGTCGTCGGTAGGCCAGGGGTGATATTACATGAGGGACTGGTGTAATGCAGCCTGTTGACATGTTTAGTGTCTATGTAGGTCAAATGCTGAATGTGAAATCAGGATCCAAGCAAGTCCACTGAAGCTTTGTGTTTGTAATAATGTTGGAAAACAGTATGTTTGGTCCTTCAATTTAATGTTTCTACTTTATTTAAAACAGTTCAGAGAATCATAGCTTGCTTGTTAATTTAACTTGACTGAATACTGCCCATTACAAACACTGAAACCGGGGAAAAATACAGAAACTGTATGTTGTTTGTATTCTTTTTGTTGTGTCTGTGTCTTTATGCTGCATTCTTGTCCCAGTCTTTGCTGCGGTTATACAAACAAAATGAAAAAAGATGAATTGTTGACTGTGGAACAGAAGTTTGTTGATGTCTGATTTGTATGAATGTTTTTCATTTTTTCAGATCGGACATTAAAGGGAACGTCACAGAACCTAAAGGCGTCAGTGTGCTCCAACCACAGTGCTTGTCGGATGGTCAAACACTGTCTGAAAGCCACCATGACACCTTCCTGACATCTGATATATCTGACAATTTCTGGAACTTTCTGAATCCGATCATGACAGAGGTGTACAGAAAGCCAAGGTTACAATTTTTTCATGCCTCACACGAATATGTCTTCAAGCTATGATTGCCTTCCTGAAGAAAATGTAAACGCTTGTTGCAGCTCTTCCATCTCTTGACGACAGCCTTTTCAATTTTATGTTTAGTATACCTCTGCGTTAATCGAAACAAGCTAATTTTATGAACCGATTAGTTGAACACATTTTTTTTTGTCCTTAATATCCAGATAGTTTGGGTTATTTCACAATACGACTGCAGATGTATCTCATAGCATTACAGCTGTGCTCCTGCATGGAATCTTTTTACTTCCAGTATATGGGGGAATAAGGTGTAAGAGTGATGTTGAATCCCTTTCTCTCCACACAGTCTGTGGGGATCCTATTCTGCAATAATGGTGTAGGGCTGGTGACATTCACTGCTGATAGAGGACATCATTTCACAGGAGACCTCACAGAGCAGCTAGACCAGGAAGAATGTGGCCAGATGGAACTGGGCTGAATTGTCAACATTTCCCTGTTGACTAGCCAGCTAAGCAGGTTCTACGATGCAGGCAGATTTTTACATTCGGGAGGCAACAGACAGTACAAACACACACACACACACACACACTCCTCCCTAAAAAAAGGCACTAAAACCCAAACTAAAGTGAGTACACAGAGCCTCCTGAGTGCCTCGTCTGAGAGGGAGAGGACAAAGGTGAGGACTGGCTGTAATAAAGCCGTATGCCCGCTGTTAAGAAATGAAATGTAAAGCCATCACCGTGATCCATCTTCATTAAACAATTTCCCCTCTCCCTTGCTTGCGAGGATATCAGTTTCAAGGGGTCAGGTGCTATTTCTCCTCCTCCTGGGTGTCGGCATGTGTTTAAATATACTGTAGAGTGCAGCACCAGTGCAGTGCAGCGAAGCAGAGGAATGGGAGGCCATTGGTCCCGTGCCGATTGGCTGCCATTCAAGGTTACTCTTGGAGGGTTTCCCATCACCCCCCTCTAAGTGATACATTGCAATCTGACAAATGCAAACTGTGACATTTAGGAAAGCACTGGGAGAATAACTACTGTTGTGTTGTTAATATGGGCTCCTCACTGCCAAACTAGATTGTTGGGCAGGCGGCTTTACAAGCCTGATGTCCATTACACAGCCGGATCATTTCATAATTACACTGCATGCACTTCTCTTTTTTCAAGCCACTGCCCTCGAATGTTTTAATAGTTTAGGACAGAGGAATTACTAATTGGAGAAATGGGTGTCAGACTAACTAAAAACGTCACTTTTCACATGTGATTATGGTATTTTTTCATAACATTTTTAGATTTGAAATTCACAATCCCACATTTTCTTATATGCAAAAACTAAAAATGTTTAACATGAAAATAAAACAATATCAGAAATGAATGGGATAATGTGAATCATCTAGTTTCGCACAAACCTGTGGAGTCCATGCGAGCACAACTGTATGACATCATAAAAGCAAAAGGAGGAGCAAACCAAATACATTCAATTCAACAAAACTCAACTTTTATCTCAAAATGTTAAGCCTATATTATCACTTGTAATGTGTAAACATTATGGAAAATAAAAATATATTTTTGTTAATATGTGACTCAAACATGTGGATAAGAATTACACGTTTGGAAATGTTATGCAGATATCTGTTATTAGACTGTCATTTGTCATCACATCCCATTAAAAACTGTCAGTGGAGTCATCAGTGTATTGTTTTGGATGCAAAGTTCATCCTCCGCTTGTTATTCTGGGAGCGAGCGGCGAGTGTGGAAACTGGATTAATTAGGAACAACTAAGCAGAGCATAAAGATGAAAGTTCTGTTTTATAGGTAAACAAAAGTCTGTGTGCAAAGATCAGATGTTGCTTTGACAACGTAATTACATGATTTATGCTCTTTTTTCTAATCTAAGTCAGGGATGGCCTCTCTGTTTTTGCTGATTCATAGGGAAAACACACCAGGACAGATCAGATGAATTGCCTTTTTCTCAAAGTCGAGTTTGTCTAAATAAGACCGCTGTGATCAATCTTCAGTCTTTCAGTTAAGTTTATTGTCGTGACTGGCTCCTCGTTGTCTGAGTAATCGCTTGGCAGTTTTCGAGGAGCTGATTACCTCATCACGCCGGGGCAAATCTGTTCTAATTTGAGTGAGCAGGTATACATCTCACTGCCTCATGCAGCCAAAATAAACACGAGAAGATACGACGTGTAAATTCTTGGGAATCTCAATGTAATTCTGTATGCAGAGATATGTCAAAACCATAAAAAACCATGGCAGCAAAAATCAGATTGCAGTATCACAGAAAGTCGGAGAGAAGTGGAGGACTCAAGGGAGAAATTTCTCTCTTTTTGTTCCCAAATGCACTGAGCTGTTCCCCGTGTATGGTTGCGAGGCACACATTAATTATACCGCTTACAGGAATTGCTCCACTGCCATTGTCACCGAATTACCGCCTTTCGCTACAGATCGGCTTTCTCTTCTTTAATGTGCCATTTAATGCAGTTTCTCCTAATCCAGTTCATAGATAGAGGTGAATGGAAATGGTGCTGTGTGTGTTTTATGCAAATTGCAAGACGAGGTGATTAATTTATAATGGGTTTCAGTGCAATTGAAGGCAGCGGGAACTGATCAAGGGCAAGGACATTATAGAATGGTACAGGCTGCATAGGGGTGGCTCTGCTTGTTCTGCACTGTACCACAGCATGACAGTATCTCATTACATCTAGACAAAACACCTCCCCCATTGATAATGAGCATTTTTCATGAGGAGGGAGCGTTTTCGTCTCTTGTTGTATTTTTTTTTTTCCTGTACTGAGCAGCACATCATTCTTCATCTGGCTAAATCATGTATTGATCCGGCACTATGTCTCATATCCATGCAACGTAATGTGTTGTGTACTGTGCACGCCAGGCGCCTGAGCCTCTTGGAAATCAAGCCACTTGGAGATGTTCTTGTTTACTGTGGGTGAGACATTTGAACTGCAATGCATCACCATCCGCAGTTTAATAACAATAGTCTTTACATGAGCTAAATAAAACACATTTCATACTGATGTTGGCAAGCTCTTAAAAAACACTCATGCACAAAAACTAACATTATTTTCTCTTATAGACTCTCTCTCTCTCTCTCTCCCTCCCTCTCTCTTTCTCTTGCATGCGCGCTGTTAATGGAACTGTATAGACTGCTTAATATAATTTCCTTGCCTGGGGAAATATGCCTGGAAAACTCCGCTTGTATATTTGATGCCATTCATTGCTGATTGCGAACTGTTGAGCAGGCCAGGACAGATTCAGTCGAGATCTCAGTTTCTGTCTGGTGGTTTCCAACATGTTCTCTGGCATTATTATTGTCAAATCTTTTTGATTAATATTGCCACAATTATTCAAATATACAGAATCTGGTGCAGCTCCAACCAGCTGCGGTGATCTGTCTCCCAGTTACTTGATCATAACACGCAGTGCGTTAGCATTTAAAAACCTCTGGGGCCCGTCGATTCATCTGGGAAGACACTGAGCTCCTTTATTTATAGAAGCAGAACTTTATATATCATGCAGGGACAAACTACTGAATTACTTCGCAGTGTCTCAAAGAAATGCATAAAGATTATCAACATACAAAGTGATTCATAGGCATATGTTGACTTTCAATGAAAAAGACACAGCAACGAGTTTGGATAAGTCACCTTACACGTGTACTAACTGCACTGAGGGCTGTCCACTCCAAACATTTTCAAAATAAACAATAACTATAAATAGATCATTTTAAAAAACTCCAAAGCACAGATACGGTAGGGGATTATATTGTTTTTACTGTTTCCTACTTATCAAAGGCTTTTATAAAATATATGAGGCTGTAAAAATTACACATGAAAAAACATAATTCAGAGAGAGAGAGACATGCTGTTAAACCATCTTTGGCGCTGATGGGGTCTCTGAAGTTTGCTTTGATGTCCTTTGAAACAATCGCCAGGAGAACTGATGTCCAATGAATAAAATGTGTCTTCAATAGATCACAACTCTCCGAACAGAGTGCTAGATCCTCCTAACTCCTCATCTTTGAAGAATTTGTAAAACCATATTCTTCTGAAGTTTCTCTTTTTTATTCCTTCTCTGTACAACATGCAGCAGTAACAGGTCATTAATATCCATTTTCCAGAGCTGCCAACACAGCTGGAGCACACAGCGCATGCTCAGCACCGCTGTTTACAGAACGTTATCGCTCATCAGAGTGGACCCTCACATTGTTATTGTTCTATTGATCGATTTTAGTGTGGACAGCCCTTTTTAGTTCAACCTAGTATCAAGGCAGTTCATGCAATAATGATGTGTCTATGGTCAATTTTGTCACTTTTTCTAGAAGTGATTTAAACAAAATCACATTATTTCCCAACCTTAACAAAAGTGAATCCTACAGATTAAAGGTTGTAACCCTAACCCTAAAAAATTGAAAATAACCTTTCCTAACCTTAACCAAAGTTCGTTTGTTGCCTAAACCAACAACAGACTGTATGCTAATCCTGGATTCCAATGTCAAAATCCTGAACTTGGTACATCCACGATCCACTCTGACTTTTACCTCCCTGTGATGCCAGCACAGTTCATAAATGTTGTGTTTCATTCAGTCAAGGAAACATAGAATTAAAATCATGCCAATGGTTGAGGCAGTGACCATGGACACAGATCCTGTAGTGATACTGTGTTGTTTTCTTTAATGTCTAATACTTTTCAGCAGTATTTGTGATAATAAATAGTGAAACAACTTTTCTTACAACCTTGAACTGTTCCATAAGAAATTAGGCTATCACTATCACAGTTATTTTTCATATATTATGGACAAACTTGAAGCTGAGTTTGTGCTCCATAAATATGCCATACATGTGGCAAAAGACAGTTCAAAACACGTCAAGCAAAGACAAGAATTGTTACACAGAAAGTCTGCAAAAGTGAACCAAAATGAACTTGGACTTCAGAGGGGTTCAAACTGCATTTTATGACTGAAAAATATAATAAGTTAACTGGAGGAAAAGACGAGTCTTTGCCCTCCAAAGTGCCATTAAAACAGTGTTATTTTAATATCACCTAAGGCCTGCTGGCTCTCCGTCCCTGCTGCTTCTCATGAGTTCATGGTATTAAATATTTACCACCGCTTTAACAACAGGGAGATGATGCCATTTCCTAAGCATTCTTAAAAGCAGTGTGACCTGACTGCTGGTGAGCAAAGTGTGTCGTTACAATTACTGCTTAATTACAGGACCGGACGTGTGATTTTTGCACATATGCAAATGCGAATGCAGAGGCCCGACGATTTTAAAAGCATGATTGTGATTCATTCCTCCTTGCTTCTTGGAGTCGTGTACTTTTCACCAAAGAGAGCAGGAGCCCATGAACAGCCCGAGAGGTTTAGCAGAGAGACACAAAGCAGCAGTGGCACCGCTCATACCTTCAGGTGACAGAGTGCTGATGATTATAGCAAGGACAATGCCCTGCATGTGTCAAACAATTGGCAAATAATTTATGTCATCTTTTCCACTGTTATTTCCGTGGAGGGCACTAACTGTGTTGCCAATATCAAACCTCCTGCAGAGGAGAGGCAAAAAAAACGGGACATGCTACAAAAGACTGATGGAGGGAGAGAGGAAGAGGGAGCAAGAGGAGTGGATTGGGGGAGGGGAAGAAGTGCCAGGCTCAGCTCTTTCCTGACTGAAGATGCACAGCCATCTGTGAGGAGACTAACACACGTATGGCCATCATTTGTCCAACATCTTACGTGATGTGAAGGCTTTTCACTCGCCATGCCAACCTGTGTGGCAGATGATGTATGTGTTTCTTCAGTCCCGTGATTACTAGCATGGAGCTGCAGAGCAATGCTCTTCACCTCATCAGTTCCACAGGCTGCGCTCCAAGGTGGGTGAGGGATTCGCTGCAAGATGGCTTCTGACACACAGCACAACCAAGGCGTACCAGCATGAATATTATACAGTGCATTTCACCACAGCCACCCACTGTGAACAGATCAATCGAGGTGGATGAGGTGAATTAGAATTTTAATAGAGTGCCTAGGTGCAGTAATTAAAAAGAATGATTATATTTTCCCTAAATGTATGAAAAAGTGGATTGTCCATTGGGGTGGTGCTGGCTGCTTTGATCTTATATATAGTGTACACTGCCTATTTGTCTCTAATGTGCTCCTTGATGGAAACTTTTAAGTATTCTAATAATGTGTATCTGTATTATTTCCTTTTTTCCCTGTTTTTTTTCTGTTCATGGTTAATGTGTTTTTGAAAAGTATTGTTGAAAAAGAGAAAAGAGCAATGCTTTGTTTATCTACCATCAAAAGCAGTTGACCTGTATGTACAGAACATTTTTGCCTGGTCCCCTCACAGCCATTAATCACTGCCAGCGTTTAGGCGAGAATTATTAAGTTTCACTTAATTTGGAAAATTAAGCCCATTGCTCCTTTTGGTCTATAATTGTCTTTCATGGCCGGTGGGTGATGCATAACAGGTTTATATATAACTAATACGGCAGGAAGGAAAAGGTAAATACGAAAATGAAGGGGAAGAGAAACAGAAGCCGAGGCAACAACACGGTGTCGACAGACTGAGCTGAGAGACAAGCAGGTAATAATTGTTGTGGGAGCCACGGGAGCAATAGGCTCTTTGAGAGAAAGGTAACAAACCAGTGAAACAATAGAGATGAATCACAGTGGAGGATCTGCTGCTGCAGTCTACCCTCCACTGAGGCCCTATTAGAGTCGGCTCACAAGCTTGGTGCTTCAGCCACAGAATTCTGATTACGGCTCTGAAGCCTCAACTTCAACTGAAACAGCAATTTGAAACAGATCTCTATTTTTGAAAGTTTTTGTTGATGTTCTGTTAGTGTTTTTTTCTGTGAAAGCATAATTCTTAACTCAATTTACAAGGGGCAGGAGGGAAAATTTGATTCTTAGATGCATCACTGTTCTGTCTTGAAAGCTTATGTCTCAGGGCAGAAAAGGCAATAATTAGTAGTCACCTGTCTGAATTGTGTGAGATCAAGATGTAGGTTCCTAAGCTGACATGCCAGATGTTTTGTTACACAGAACAATCTGGGAAAAAGCAGAGCCCTTGAGTACTGAGAGTCGTGCCATCTCTGTTTACACCAATGGACCATTGTTTTTATTGCAATGGCGAATCAAAAAGCCTCTAAATAGTTTCTGGAACGCAAATACTAGCAGCCCAGTAGAGTTGTTACAGTTTAGGACAAGAGGAGAATCAAGTTGTATATTATTATCATATCTGAATCAAATCAATGAACTTCCGGGAACTATCAGAAGTCTCGTGGATCACCTGACAACCCAGCATTTTGAACTTCTGTTGTTGTGACTCTTCTTTACTCTAGTGCTCTGTGGAGAAGGGCAGGCACTTGCAGAGACTACTTGGCCCGTGATCAAATGAACCATCTGCCTACAGGCTAACTTCAATCAATCAGATCAACAGTGGAAGCGTGATACCACCAGCAGAGCCAGTTGGTAAATCAGACTCTTACCAAAGCCAGTCGGGAAAAGAGCCAAAACATTAAAATCTTCAGTGGCATCCATCTTTCAATGAAACATACTCTCCACAGCAACTCCGGTAACCACCTGAGGAGCCACCATTGTTGTCTTTGAAGCAAACAGTCACCTCTCTCGCTGATCATCACAACGAAACAATGCCAGTAGTTCCTCAAAGGACACTGATATTCTAAACCACTGTGGTTTAGCAACAGGCACATCTTTTGCAATATGTTTTCTCGAGTTCACATGATCACGGCAAGGTAAGTACATTCCTTACAGCTAAACCAACTGGATGATCAAAGGTAATGGATGTAGACGTGTTGAGTTGACATCTAAGAATAGGCTAGTGTTTCAGTTTTGGTAACAATGGCCGTGTGTTTGCAACAAAATAGGAAGTAAATCCTGACCCCTACCCTCTTTATTTTTGTTATAGATCATTACAAATGCACTGCAAATGTCTTAAGGGTAGCAAGTTACGAGTCACATAGTGTGAAAAATAAATTATTTATAAAGAAATTAAACATTTAAAACTTCAGGATCGAAATGACTTGATAATCATTAAATAATCCCATCACATCGAGAATTTACCACAAACTATAGAATATCTGAGCTCTGGAGACGAGACAATGTGCCCCGACACTTCTCTAACAGAACAAGTCTCTTGCTAAGTGGACAGGGAGGATGTTATTACTTTAAAGTTCACCACAACATCTTCCCCTGTGATGCAAGCGAGCTTGGTCTCAATGAGAGCACCATGGGCTGTCTGTCAACCAAAATATCTCTATTGTTGGGTTGCTTCATCTAGAGAGCGAGCCATGTTTTTGTAGGGTGACCTGGGCAACTATGCTGTGTCAACTGGTGTCAGGCTACAAGTGCAATATACCAGCTCGCCCGCAGGCTAAAACCCTGAACGAGGCCCCTTGTGTCCCAAACAACACGACGAAAGATAAGGTTCCAGGCCTCCTCCTTGACAAATATCTCTGGTTGAAGAGGTGACACAGCCACGGTGACTAGACAGGAAACCGGTCAGCCAACCTCTGTTTGGTATGTCAGCAGATCGCCATTGAACTGGAGAGCGTGCATGAACATGGGCGCAGAAAAGGCACTTGAACAGGTCTCCTTTTTAGGCGGTAGGAGAATATCCACAAAAATGATCATCTTCTAATGACGCTTAAGATTTGTTCCTTTGTTCCTCCGGGGCAGAAGTCGAGGGTTCTCCTCTAATGGGACCCTGCACCACAGAGGAAGCTTTGTCTCTCATCAAAGAAGAGGAAGTTCTCTGCGGCGGCTGCTGCTGCTGTAACTACGCCGTGCCTCTCAAGAGTGCACGTTACAGACGACGCAACATCTTTCATGTTCCAGTTAAAGGGAAGAGGAACAAGTGAACAACCCAACCTATAACCCTCACTTGACATTTTCGGAGCATGTGGTGATTTGTCTAAAGTTTGAGCCCTTGGAAACAATGACCAATCATTCACTGACCATAATGAATTCTTTTATTTCAATCTGAAATCGGGTTGATTTTCTGAGGGTCTAATTAATTTCCCATGAAGTTTTTTATTTTTTTTTATGCCTTTTGGATACAAACCAGGCCATCCAGTTCAGTGGTTCCCAAAATGGGACGCAGGAAAAACTCATTAGGTTTCCCCTCACCTCCCTCAGCTGTGGTTGAGCTACAGCAGGTTAAGTGTCACTCAGAAATTAGCGTTCTCCTGGTAGAGCAGTGGACGCCACATCAGCTGCTACCATTTTTGTAACTACATTAAACAAACCCTCTGAAGGCCTCAATGATGCATGCAATCTTAATTTTTATTACAGCAATTTATTATACACTCCCCGAGCTTATGACAGCCCCGACTGTCATTAACAGATTAATTATAATTTCCCCCTGCGCTCAGAGTTAAAGAGAAACGTGAACACATACAGGCGCCCCCTAAAAACAATGAGAGTTGGGTAACCGTGTTTCATCATTCCGGTGGCTTTACCCTTCACCCTGCCTGAAAGTAAATGAAAAGAGAGAGCCAGGGGTCTGCTCCTGGGGTCCTTCCTGCAGCTACGGGGCATAAAAAAGTGCTCAGACTCAAACTGATGCAGTTCAAAGAGGAGAATCTCCTCCCATTTCATCATGTGCCAGGAAACCCAAGCAGGACAGACGTGAACGCTGCCTTTTGGTGCCATCTCCTTTGTGTTATTGTCCAAAGAATATGGTGGCAATCCTGTACAGTGATAGTGAGGGAGCGCAAACTTCTCAACAGCCACAGTGAAGCCAATTAATGGTAAAAGAACGATTGTGGGTGGTAATAGAAATTTAAAGCACAATTTCCTGCCATTATAGAATATTTGAAAATTCATTAACACCTGGGATGAACTTCTTATATATGCACTAACTAATGTACAGAATGTATGCTAACTAGCTAACGTTAGCTAGCATAACATAACAAGATGATAACCATTCATAAAATCATAATTTTCATCATGTTTTACCAACACTATCACAGTTGTGTTCCACTTTTTAATAAAATTTTTGTAATGCAATTAAAAGTAATGAAATAGAGAGGCAGCACAGTGTTGTACATTGATGGCACCTACGGAAAGCACTTGAGCAACGGCTTCTACCGTGGTATGGCAACACTACTTGGACAAACTACACATGGAACAACTGTACACCGAAATATGGTAGTAATAATAATGGCAATTTGGGATGGCTGTGCATGATTACATGTCGTAATGTAGCATTTCATTTGCTTGTCTTTCATTTAAACTAATATTTCAACACATTTTAAACATATTTTAATATTAGGGAGATATTAGAATTCCTGCCCTGCATGTGAGAAGCACATAAAGGTGCTGTGAACCAGCAGCTAACATGAGCAGCTATTCATTGAAGGTCTGTCCCCTGCAAATTAAAGCAAGCACAGCGAGATATTGAGGTCAGGGTAAGTTTAGCTAATTTGTGTTAAAGGCTGTAAGGCAAGACCATTAAAAAGCTAGTTGGGAGGAAGGTAATAGCCCAATATTAGACAAAGGTGGGGATTAAACTCATTAGATCACCCTTAATCATCTCTAATGACCCTCACCTGTAATTTGCACCTCATAAAAGTTCCTCCATCTCAGAATTCATCATCTTGGGTTAGACTGATGATTTTTAAAACACAGTAAGAATGAGAGAGAGTAAGTGTTGGTCTATGAAATAAACATGTAACATGTCAAAAAGCTTAAATGGTTCTTGGAAAGACAAAATTTTTATGGGGCAATCATAAAAAGTACTGTTTGATACACCTCAAAGATAGGTCTATTCACAGTTTAACCCTAAATCAATAGGAAGGCTACACTGATAAACATCAGTAGGTTTATTGACAAAACAAACAATCAGGGATGGAGAACAAATTGTCACAATGTCATGAAAGTTAATATATGGACAATATTTTAGAGGTGAATTCATATGTTGCATACCATCAGCTGATAGACATCTGCCGTCTCTCGCTAACATTGCTCTAGAGTTTCAGTGATAAATGGCAACTATAACAGTAGCAGCTATCACACTTACTGAGACTAGACAGAGTGAGCTCAATAGGTAGTGAAATAGTCTGTGTATGTCCCAGACCATCAATAGGTAGCACAGGTTGAAAGGACTGAAGCGCACACGAGTACCGTTAGCACAAAAAGGTAACATTAGCATGCAGAGAATCCTGTTGTTTACCATCAATATATACCAGATATTAGAGAGCTTTTATGGATATGTCTAATTTTAGTTCAAGACCTGCTGCCTCGAGAGTGTGCAGGCAGATCTTCACTCATAACAAACAAAGTCAAGGGAGGATGCAAAATGTTTTACTAAGACTTGCACAAATCACAGAACCTGACAAACTTTGCTTTATATGTGTATGTATATGTATATGTTAAACAACAAAAACAACAGAGAACAGTTCACAGTTTATCCTATGTAAGGTGACCTTGGGTGACTTGAAAGGCGCAATCAAACAAACAAAATGTATTATTATTATCATTATTATTATTATTAGGGTGTCTCACACTAAAGTATGGAGTTTCTTCATCATAGCATGTACCACACCTAACACGATAATGTTGCTAAAATCTGTTAAACTGGTTGTATTCAGAGCAACAGTAGTAACTAGTAATGGTTGCATACTGAGCTATATCAAGAAAACCGTAATCTACGTCTGAACTGACGCGATGAGTCTGTTGGAGTTACTATAATAAAAGGATTAACACCATGGGCCACCTAAGAATTGCACGTACCCTGAGGATGTTCAGCAAAATACAGGAATTGTATTTGGTTGTTAGCTGTCTCATAAACACACACAGCCCGTCTTGTTTGCAATATGATCTCACTCACAAATATTTAAATATTAAGTCTTATGTGCAGTCTTATGTTCATCCTGTACTGGGTATATGTATACTGGGTTGTGCAGTTGACGCGTTGGGAGGGAGAACAGGCTGGTATGCATGCATGTTGCTAGCTAGCTACAGCGAATGTTACTGTTGGTAAATTGATTGGTCGCAATTAACTCTGTCTGCATCCACAAAAAAAACTCGAAGAATTCTTGCTTTGGAGCATAGCTTTACTCAACCTCAATCATTGTTTCTCACATTTACCTTTGCAGAAAAGATAAATTATCAAAGGGGGTTTTCATTGAGCCACAGAGGTTGGTTGAACATTGACTCGGCTGGAGGTCAGGACTTTGGCACAGTGTTGAATTAATTGAGTTAGTCTGTCCTGGTCTGTTTCAGGCTACCTTCTGCATACATTATATAAAATGGTCTTTAACCCTCAGCTGCACATTTGAGGCAACAAGAATAGTTCTTAAAGTCACATACAGTATTTTCAAAATTCATTACATCCTTAATGCAACACTTCTAAAACACTCTCTACTTCAAAAACGTCATTACATGCGTCCAGCAGTATTTTCAGATATTCGTATAACCTTTACACTATAGTACGGACTTTACTATTTATGAGGCTTGTAAAAACAATGTATGGAGCCTCTTTTTTGACTAATGCTCCAAAGTACAATGTTTCATTTATGAGCTGCAAGACACAATAGTAAAGAGAGCCACATTTCATTAAATTTTAATCAAGACAAATGATCTGAGAAGGAACACCATCTCTTCGGTGGCTCTCCCACATCATGTGACAACCAGCTGGACACGACTGCTGAAGAGGAGCGGAGAAGAGGAAACGATGGCGGCCAGCTAATGGATGGCGATAAATTTGTCATGAGTTACACATACATACACCTCAAACCAAAACCGCAAAACAGGGGTGGTTGTAATAGTTTTGTGTGATGCAACATCCCACTGGCAGCTGGAGTGATTTATGACTGGGATGACTGTAATGAGAAAAGGTTAGCAACATGTCATTAATGAGATTTCAGAGTGCCACAGTAAAAAGGCATGCTGTGTTCATATTGATCATCAAATGGCTTGAATTACAACTATGACAGGCTTGCGGTTGTCTCACTTTTTAAATGCATATTGTAATGTCACAGGTTGTTGTTTGTCAGTTTGCCAAACTTCAATGGGTCTTATCTAATACGAACCTGTCTGAGGACTATCTGGGACGATATGTAAAGTATCACTCATTTGCAGTCGAGTTCCTGGCCACGTTTTACGTAAAGTCCGATATGTGTTCTCTATAGAACTCCATTTTGGTCTCCACCACCTCCATGGGGAAATACTGGGCTCATGAGCAGCTAAATTTTCCACTACAGTCAGCAGCTAGTTGCTATCCATGGCTGCATCCACATATGCACTACTACCCTGAACTTGTCCGCAAAATCCCGGACAAGATGTGTAAACGCAAATGTCTGAATCAGTGTACCAGGCATTATCTGGACTTTACCCTGCCAACTGTCTAGTACCAATTGCATGTATTGTCCAGTTGAGCCCATGTGTAAATAGAGCTGGTCACTGTCTGGAGAATTCACTGCAAGCGAGACTGAAACATTTCACAGTGTATATGCTTTGCACTCTGCTTGCCTTTATATTGCTTTCCACTCTTTTCTTGATATTACAATATGTCCAAATTCATGAAGTTTTGATATTAATGCAAAAACAAATATAAATCATCCTTGTTATTCTGCATGCTCTACCCAGGCACAGGAGGATTATTCGAAGTATGAGAGAATGCGTCTGACATGGACAATATCCTGTTTTGTGCTATCTCATGCTTCAAAGTATGACGCTCTACCTAAGGATCAATTTTTGACCTGAAGCGCTCCCAGGTCAAGTTAGCAAGGATACGTAATGTGCTAGGTGTGGTAAGACATTATTGGATTAACAGACTGCAAAGTATGACACATTACAACTTTTGGAATGTTATTAACGTTGTCAAATAGTGGATAGCTTTAGGAACAAAAACAACTTGGTTAGGTTTAGGAAAAAACTTTAGACTGAAATAACTATAGTCAATCATATAAAAACAGTTACGCAAAAAGTTACATAAGTAATGTTAGACGTTACTTATGTTAACTTCTTTACTCAACATAATTGTGACAGACTGGCTAATGACTGTAGCTACTAATGATGACACTGAGGTCATGTTCTCGGAAATTCCTTCTAGGAATTTTGGTGTTTTAGAAACCTATGTATATATATATATATATATATATATATATATATATATATATATATATTTATATATATGTATATATAGGTGCTCTATGATATATTGATCCTCTGTTCATATAAAAATTCAGCTTTACGTAACAGACACTAATGAAGTTATTGATAATATTTTTGCATCACTATTTGCTGATTTGGCTTTTTCCCTGATATATAAGAAGCATGAAGACACTTGGTTGGCCTCTCTGGGAGTTTAGGCAGGTCAGATTCTGAGTACATGGAGCGTGATATAGTTATGCTCAATGAGACAAAATATTATGCAACGTTGCTCCCTGCACAGATTCAGTATGAAGAGACAGCTTCGAACGTGAGTCACTTTAGGAGAAAATCACATCCTTCCAACCCTTGACTAAAGAAGCCTAATGTCAGCACTTCCCGAGGAGAAAATCATGTCATTTATTTTCCTGTCAGTCAGACCTGACTCGAGCGCTGTCAGTCACTATAAGAGGAAGAGCCCTGAACACACTGCTCTGCTACATACCATTAGGGTCGGAAACAGTCACATTTTCAGGAGTTACTTCACGCAGGTTGTCAGCAACACATTTTTCATGAGGGAGCCTTACTCGCAGTCTTTTGGACATAATCCAGTCATGCTGCTTCAGGAGGAGAGGTCTGTAACACAGTGTGGGATGATTCAGATATCGTAGCTGGAACAATAAAGAGTCATAAGGTTGATTTACTTATTTCGGTAAATGCAACCAAGAATTTAAAAGAATTTCCGCAATTCCTTCAAAAGAAATGGCAGATTTCATTTCAGCAAAATGAAAAAAAGATGGTTATGTTATGTATGCAGTCATTAGAGGCACTGCAGACCAGAGGGAGATTGATGGATTTTTGCAGCCCTGTGCGGTCTGCGCTGCCTGGTCATACTAAGGCGAGCTCCTTACAGTGCTTTCCCCTGGGCGAGCGAGACTATTGGTCGAAGTTCAGATATAACTTCATTTTCCATGTGGATGAAATGCACCTTAAGGGCAGAGGCAGCGGGTGGAGGGGGAAGGGGGCCAGGCAGACGCTATGTTTCCCGCTCACACAGATGCTCGGTGAGAGTCAGAGGCTAGGGCATAAAAGAAATCCATTGTGGCTGTGGAGCCTGACTGCTGACAGAAATTAAATTGTGTCCACAGACTTTTCATATAACAACCCAGGGTGTATGTCAATAGTGCCGGAGTCTCAGTGACGTTACTGAGCAGGCTAAAAGACTTTTGGTTTGTGAATGTCAACTGTTTAGTTTCTTTTATCTCTCTAACACAAACACGCGAGAGCATCATAATGTCCAATGATAAATATCTCTTCAGGACAATCAACATTTTGTTTAGATCAGGTAATTATTAATAAATCTGCCTGCGTATGATTATTGTATCCTGCTGTTTGAACAGCATGTAGCGATAGCATGCTAATTAAATCAACAAAAATAATTATGTGTGATCATGAATAAAAAAATATGTCGTGCATTTTCATCCTGAAAGTAAAAAAGTAAAAATCAAATCTGTTGTTATATTATCATTACTAAAAATGCAAAGATATTAGCACAGCTATTACAGTTGTGTCTCATTCTGTTAAAATGTTTCTTAAAACCTTTCCATCAAAAACAACTAGTCAGATCCAGCCAATTACATTTTGCAGCTATGATATAATGCAAAAATATGAATGGCTGGCAGAACAATAATACAGAAGTAAGAAATGACATTTACCTGGTTAGAATGAAGCCTACTTACATTTAAGTTTACACTTCTCTCGAATGTACTCAAAAATATCATACGTAACATTTCCACAAACGGTGGTTGTTTATCAGTGAAGACAACAACTCCCATGATCCCACGCTAAGCTAGGTCTCGATATCTAAGCCAGCTGACTCACTACTAACGTAAACTACCATAAAACATGCTAATCTTACTTTAAGAACAGCATGATGCATATGTATTTTGCACAATGACAATAAAGACATCTTGAAATGATGGTCTTATTTTGTCGTCATAGAAATAAGACGTATACAAATCCTCCCAGACCACAGTTCATTTGGGTAAAACCATGATGAGACACGTAAGTTTATCTACTTTTGTTGCATTTTTGACAGTGTAGCTGCTCTAACAGTGACATGTCTTTTCTAACTGTTTTTTAAAAGGCACTAGATACCAGCAGTAATGACAAGTGTTAAGACTTAGAACTAAGGACGTTAATGGTTTAATGGTTAATTTTTCTCGTTGAATGTTAGATAAGAAGATTGATACCAATCTCATCTCTGTTTCGTACCCTCTACGTGGGTAAGTGTCTTAGCTTAGCACAAAGACTGGAAACAGCTAACTTTTATACTCCCTATTATAAGGTACCAGCAAGTTATATCTTGTTTATTTATCTTAGCATAACATATTTATTAGTAAGCTTTGTGGGTATTGGTAAGCGGGAGTTTGTGACGCATACCATTCTACTACTACTACTATTCTGCTATCCTACTGTATTGATTATAATTAATTAATATAAACCCCTGGTTTTCTTTTTTTTAATGGCTGATAATCCTGTTTGACTATGTTGGAGTCTATTTACAGTACATTCTTAAAAAGAAGTAATACATGGCTTTCTTTTACAATTATACCTGTATCCCTGTACCCACTGTGTTCCATTGTATGTAAATTTTTTGAATATATCTTTTTTACGGGCTGCACAGTAAAATCTTGATCCAAGAGGACAAGACATCACAAAATTCCCAGCTCTTTCTTAGTCTTAAGACCCGATTGAATCTTTGGAGACAGATACAGTGCTCAGACGAATATCAGATTGACAGATTGATACATGAGGATGCTCGACGTGTTGATAGTAGCAATCTGTATGAAACACAGGCCAGAGCAGCGAGGAGAAATTATTTTTTTGATGCATGGGTCCTGCTGTTGAGCCTAGTTCATGGAAAGTTCAGTTGAGCAGCAGGCTCTGCGGTGATCCTTTTGAATGGATTCACTCTCCGCTATCTCTCTGGCAGGCCGAGGGTAATGGATGAGGTGCAAGGTTCTAACAAAAAGCACATCTGCATCCACACGATAAAGTGTTTCACAAAGGAGAGGCAGGTTTCTTTGAACAAGGACCCTCTTGGAGTTTCCCACATATGGTCCTCATAAGCAGTCCAGAAGAAACCAAAATGTTCCTCTGATAAGGTAGAATGTTGAAAATAAAGGCAACCACAACGTTAAAGAAAATGAGTTTATCTTAGTGTTAAAACCTGATATAAAATCTCTCACAGTTCCCAAACCTGTCTCCTTGAAATTGATTTCATAGTACTAAATCATTTGTCTTTTTGGTGGGATTATGTGCACAAGACATTGGTAGAATTTTTAGTGAATGACACCCTCAGTCATGGGTCAGATGGTGGGCTTCCTGACTACAGAGGCTGCTGCTTGAGTCCCCTCTGTCTTAGGTTAAAGCAACAAGAGCACTGAAATGCTATCATGTCATGTTATGTCTGAAGTGCTGCTACTGCCTAAACATAACAGTAACTAGAACGCCATCGAGTAGAGTGCATACCTCAGTCAAGGCCCTGCTATCCCCTTTTTGTTCTCACTTATAGATATCAGCCACTCTGCATTAATCCATTTTCACTCCCAGTTCAGCGTTCGCCTGATTTTTCTGTTTGACAGCTTATTTTAATTCAAACCAAGATCCTTTCCTAAGTGGTTTTGTTCCGTAGACCTTACCAAACAGCAACTTCGCCACAACCCCTTAGAATGACAGTGAACAACGATCACCACATATGTTCTTTAGACATAGACGTTATGGAATGACACGCGAAGGGCTTTAACATGCATGACATGATGCACACAATGTTCTTAAAAGTGCCAGGCTATTTATATGCCAACCAGTGAGATTGCATTGTACTTAACAACAATTCCTCATTGTATAAAAGGTTGAGTTCATTTTTGAGTCTCAATTCCAACTCATCTAATACCAACGCTTTCAGAGGGTGGATGACCTGACCCACAATCCCAACAGATCAGCATTACTATCTTGCCAACAGGAGCTTTAATAGAAAACTTCATCCAGGCAGCATCTTTCTTCCTTTACAACGTATATGCTGTTGCAGATTGGTTGTATATAATCATAATTTCTATGGGAGACAGGATTACTACTGCAAACACAGACACATTCATTTAATTCATTTTCACAACTGACTACAGCACTATATGACACAACGATGATATCCGACCAAAACTATTCTAATAATGGCGTGGCCACTGTTATAAACTGTTCTGAAATGTGTTTCCTCTTTGCCTTTGGTCCATTATTGAGCACATGTCATTGTTCAGGGTAGACAGTATTGTGTAATTGACTGGCTGGCCCTGAGGCAACTGGAGATGTTAGGCATCTCTGTGGTCACACCTCAGTGCCTCACAGTTGGCAAGGCTGGGCTTGCAACAAATCACACTCCACTGACAGCCGCGCTCGTCTTTCGCGGCTCGCATCCTGTGGAACTGCAGCAACAGCAACAAAAAGGCCTGGAAGCCAAGGACAGCACATTTAAATATTACTCAGCACCAAAAATTGAGCCCAAGTCTATCTGCAAATGAGGACCAACAAGTTCCGATCAGATCAGAGAACTGTGAGCACATGGTGGAGGCGTTTACCCCGCTTGTAACCTTAGAAATGGCTTGGAAACCTCTGCTCCGGCAAATGGGGAGGTCTGGCGAGGGAAATGTATTGTCTGGGCACTCCAGAGAGAGGGAACAGATGGGGACATGCTCCTGTTGTTGGGCCAACAGGACACTCGAACAGACAGATTGCACATTTACATTTACGCCTCGGAACTGGAGACATTACGAGCCGTTGCTTTATATCGAGTAACACGGATCGTTTCATCCAACATAAAGCAGGCGCAGCAGACATACACAGCTGTCAGTGCGTGAATGTACAGGTTTACGAATTCAATGCAGACGTTAAATAAAAGTATCTATATTTAATCAGTTGTTCTATCTGGAGGCTGGTAGGAAACAAGCAAAAAACAATTGCCAGCGTTGTTCCTGGGGACACAGATGTATTCAGATTATGCCTGGTGGTCAGAGTGCATCCCAAAAATCCTCTAGTTTGATTTTATCCCATCTATCATTATTCTCTTTGGCAAACACAATGCCATTTATTCCCAGAAGAATTATAGGGCAGCACTGCAGAAGACAAACAATTTACTGGCACTTTGCCTCACTGAACAGCACTGTCAGCCTGCCAGGAGCCATCCATTTTAAACAATACATGTTTTGCTGCTGCACATTTCTTGGACACAATAACTCAGAGCATCCATGGAAGCATTCAGGTTAAGCCAGCTACTTAAAATAATAGAAGCGTTTTAGACACTGGAATTGCGTGCTCTCATTACGCAGATTCCATTTTATGCTTAATGAAGTTAGATAAACAAGCGTAGATCTGATGAGCCAACAGGATGTGCTGGAAATATACCATCACCTCTATTCGATATATGGTGCTCTAAACTAGCTCACCTTTAAAGAGGGAGAGCAGATAAGATCCTTCTTGGCAGGCTCCTCTACATTAACTCCCTCTCCTACCAGAGTGTAAATTAAGAGGGGAGCCAATGCGGTGTGCTGAGGCAGGAATGTGGGCCTGAGGCAGATCAGAGCAGAGCAGCGGGATGCTCCATGGGAGCTGGAGGCCACATTATGCTGCAGCAGGGCCGGGGAGCTCGGTGTCTGACAGCAGCGCGCCCTCAGCGGACACACCAGGACCACTGCCACCGTATTCTCAGGACATTTACATTATTCAAAGATAAATGCATTGTCAATTTTGTGTCTCCCAACACTAGATATGTGTGCCGCTTCACTCCTCCCACAGCCAAAGGTGGGCTCACCTCCGCCCGCCGCAAGACACAGTACAAATGAAATCAAATGTCTTTCTCAGTGGTGCAGAATTACTTAACCCTGCACGCTGCCACTGTGCTCTTGGATTTTAGATTGTAATGCAGAGGTCTGTAGGTAAGGTGAACAATGGGGGGAAGAAATGTGTCTTGTGCATTTGGGTAGTTTGAAAATGTGCGATTCACATTGTGGCTGAGATTTAACAGACTGAGTATTGTAGCAACAATAACAGATATAATACGTTAACCTTTTTTGTAATAGAATGTCTAAAGCCAGTTAGACCTTTGATATATATTTGGTTGAGTTGTGTGGTTACCAGATATTTCCAACAATGTTCAAACGTGCGTATCTATTGGTCGCCCGTCTTCTCCTGGAGAAGTCCAAAAGATTTTCACTGGCATTTCTTGTGAAGTGAAGTGAACAATGAAGACAACTCCTATGATCCCACAGTCCTTCACAATGTCATAAACTCTTTTGTATCAATTTTTTTGACTAAGACACCCATAGCAGTTGATTAGATTACTAAAAGCTTTGTCTGCGAAAGACTGTTTTACCTTACTCTGGGTCCGTTTCAAGGTTAGCAATCTCCGCCCTCCTCTCTACATCACCAGACTTGCACGACGCCTTTCCTTTTTTCAAGGCAGCTTTTTGGTAATATAAGTGCTCACCGGGAGCGCTGATATTCGTAGCTTTCTACTTTATAGCCCCATTCACACTGCCCTTTCAGTACAGGAATCATGCACCGATTCTCCGCATTGCTGCCTGTGTCAAAGTTTCAGATGTGGAGAGGGTGGACTGTTTTGCTGCCACTCTGATGCGCCTCTGGAGGTGTATCAGAGCCGCAGCCGAGGCGAGACGGGGTGTGTCTGCTGGTGTTCACAGTCTGACAACTAAACATATCCTTCATTCATCAAATAAAAGAGAAATGTCCCACATTTCAACCCACAAAGCAACGTTACAGGACCAAACAACAGTAACGTGGGAACTGGTTGTGTCTTTGGCAACTTATATGTGGAAAAAAATATTGCATCCATACGTGGAAAAACCTCCGTCATCCTGACTGTCCTACTGACTCAAATTTCTGCCTGAAAAACAGCGTCTGTCCCTGGCAGAGAGCCAGATGGCTCCCGCAATTGAATGGTGGTGATTATATGACGCGATTTGTCATGTGTTTGTCTCCTTCCACTATTGTGTTGTTGTTGTTACTGTCTCTGGCAACTTGTATCAAAAATAATCACTATGATGAAAAATGGAAAACAGCATCCCTCCCCGTGAGAGAGTCAGACAGCATCCACTGTTTACTGATGGTAATTATGTAATTATGTTATTCAAAGCCAAAATTTTCTATTTGACACTTTCCACGATGCATGCACATTTTAACTGCATCCAGATGATTATAAACAGTCCACCAATACGTGTTTAGATTAACACCAGGGGAAAGAAACATACACGTTGAAAGAAAACATAGACCTCAACGGCTCTATATCAAACTTGATATAGATGTCAAAAAGTAAATGATAAAACGTGTTGAAATTTACATTTTAAGTGATGTGATCAATACAGCATCACACTATGTAGTGTACTGTAATACACAGAATATTTATAATGTGTAAGTGAACCAGAACATGCGCCAAACTGTTGCCTTTGTCTAGTCACATTTAGTTTTATTTGTGATTTCAAGCAAATCCCAAGAAATGGTCAAAAAACGACTTGAACTTACTAACAAGTATTGCCTTTGTGCGTAATTAGTCCCATCACTTCAATCTGCATACAAATAACACCACTTTAGATTTTAAGTTGCGTACAATACATATGCTAAAGTCCGTGCATGTGATACCCCAGTCCTTTCCATGTAGTTCTGTGGAAAACAGATGCGTCCAAATACCATACGTAAAAGATGTCAGTCGACATGGTATAAAGAGCTAGAAAGTTCAAGCAGGGTGCTGGTTTGGGTTGATGTGAGGGTCAAACAAACACAGGACTTTAACGCAGGCAGCCAGAGTTCCTGCCAGATGTAAAACCAAAAGTCAATGCTGAGCTGTTTCAACTTGTATCTGTAAGTAAACAGATGCAACGTAATGTATGCAACTTGCATCATTCGTAATATCCTGTCTTCTTGAACTTAACCATGTAGTTTTTTTTTGCCTGAACCTAACCCAACAGTGACCATTGTTTATTTTTGTTCCCATTTTAAGTTCTACTATTTGTTTTTCTCTGTTGTTTGTTGTCTATTTCAACTTTGCATGCAACATGTAAACATTAAAACAGTTTAATATAGATTCCATGTGATAAGAAAAGGCAATTATATTTAGATTGTATTATTTAGATTCATTGTGAAAATTGTAGTAACTGCACTTTGCTGTTGCACTTCCTAGATATCTTTGTCAGGTAATGCATTTTTAGTGCCATTGGTCAAATAACTGGTGATGATTTTTAAGACCTGAAAATTACTTGAAGAATATGTATTCATGGGGAGAGTGATTGCAGTTCTACATGTAACGAATTTGGCTAGATATTCAAAAAAAGTACAGCTGTGGTCAGTCTTTGTAGGGCCGCGTGGATGATGATAAAGGCCACCTGACTATAGATCTGCTTTCAACATATGTTAATGGTACAGATTGGTGTATGCATTGCATGATATTTGAAAATGTAAAGTCAGGTCCATTCGTCCACAGACTAATGAGACCGGCTGTCCAGTATATCTTATTTTTCTGTGTCATAAACCATTATTGTCCAGAACTATTAAGGAAACACATCAGTGAGCAACACCTTTACACTGTATGATAGGTTTCTTTATTGCTATGACCATGGGCACTGTAGTTTATTCTGAGTCAAACACATACGCCTTCTGCTGCTATGAATACTTGCTAGAGCACCAAATGTGTATTAATCCGCCCCTGAAAATAGTCCCTAACAAATGTGCTGTTTACTTCTGTTTGAGTAACATTTGTTAAAAAAAGAAACACAATGGCCAGGTGTTTGAGGAAATTGTCTAGTGGTTTATATAATTGAAATTGTGTATTTGTCATAGGTATTAACATTTACATCTTCAGTTGGAAGAAATGCAGTGCCTAAGCCCTGAGAGAGGGACTAACTCATTGCAGATTTGACAAGAAGTAGAAAAATAGCCTCAACCCATAAATGTGCATTTCTATTGATTTTAATGCCACAGGCTCCAAGTCAATCTTTATATTTCAAATATTGTTTCCACTACAGTAAATTTTCCATCTCTGTGATATTGTTTCTGTCCTGTGAAGATCCTGTGTGTCAGACTGATAGAGATCTGCCTCACGTCCTCAGTAGACCTCCGACGAAGTAGGATCCAGTTTCCGTGCTGTCGTCCTCCGTGAGGGGAAAAGTTGCACGGGGCAGACCGAGGGGATCAATGTTGAAACTTCCTTCCATGGATGAATTGTTAACTTTAATACTGAAACTTATGAATATAGTTATTCATTCAACAATCCATCTCTCATATCTTAAAGTCACAGACTATTTTACTGAAATAATGTGTCTGGGATTACAAATGAAAACCACACAGGATCATTCTTTATCCAGCAGACAGATTAAATTCCAAACCCTGTTACTGTAATAGGCACACTTGTAGCTTGCCATGAATTAGAGCTCTAATTATATTAGGTACTATTTTAAACAAAATAACACATTTCTTATGATCCATAGGTGTAATTTATAGCAAAGCCAGGTTCATTTTCCTGGGCAATCAATTTCGTGGCGTAGCAGAAGACTAATATAATTATGTAAAGCGCTGAGAGCTGAGTATCGCAGTCAGCACAGAGGGGCTTTTCGAAGATAAATGAAGATGCAATTTATTCACTCATAATTTCATACAGAAAATGCCGTGAAAGAAATCCATATGAGCATCAGAAAAGGGTAGAGGCACTAATACTTTTTGATATAGTCTACCAGAGCATTGTAGTCAAGGCTTGGGTAATGTATGAGTTACTTCAGGTTTCCTCACATCAGTGAGCTATCTTTCACACGAGGAAGGAGGAGAAGAGCCTTTTGGCCAAGCCCTCTAAATCATACCCGCAGGAGGGAGTCATTTATTATAGTTACAATTATATCAATATCACTAACACATAAGAGCTGCCATAAATCCACGCACATCAGTTTCTGCGACAACATGCATGATCAATGTAGGGGGGGGTTCTTCAGCTGCTGTTACTTGGAGCAGTTTGGTTGCAGTTTTGTCACAGTTTTTATGAATCAGCAAGACTCTACACACATCAGAGAAACTGTGTGTTAAAGGTTAAGATCTGTAATTTCAGTCTTTATTCATTTGTCACGGCTCCTCCATATATCTGCATGGTCTTCATGGAAACACTTACCCATAACCCTGCTGTTGTGGCACACTGTGTGTGCAAAACAAAGGACCACCTACACTTCGCTGGAAGTCCATTTGAGTCAGCTGCAGGGGCCAGTTGGAGGAGAGGAGGAGCCGAGGAAGGGGCTTGAAATGTAAATGGGGAAAAAAAGAACCTACATCAGTCCGTTGTTCTTCAGTTGTTTGCATTCAGCACTGCAGTCTTATTTCAGGTTCTCCACCTTAAACAGTTTACATTAACAGCTAAATAACAGTATTTTATTGTAATAAATATAGCAGTGTACTCTTTAGATTTATACGGTAGCACTGCCATTCAAATTACACCCAGGATCGGGGAGTAATGGAATACATGTCATGCAATTATGTATTTCGGATACAAAAAAAGGTAACTTTATTCCATTACACAGAGGGAAAAAAGACTGTGATTGGATTACAGATGAATTTACTGAAAAGGGGATTGCTAACAGGATTACAATTTTAAAATAAGGCATGATATATTAATAGAATATGATATACCTGTTGATATTTCCTTTCAGTAGTCCTAATTTGCATATTTGATTTTGAGTTCATCAGAAAAGTTATGGAAAGTGATCAAGTGACTAGTTGCTGTATCTGAATACATGTTTTAAGTAACCTTCCCAACCCTGAACTATGTGTCCATCGCAGTGTAATACTTCATTATACGGTATGCCAGTAAACGATCTGATACTCTACATACGCACATTAAAACATTACACCTTAATAGTGTACTTCATTAAACAACATCCTAAAAACTAGCTGCTGTTAGCTTATTAGCTCATTTAGCCATGCACCTAGCAGTCCAGACAGGGATTTCAGAAAGCGGAGGGGTGTTGGCACATACAACACTAGCACGCGAGCTAGCTGGTTATCATGCTAAGGTATGCTACGTATACTCTCTATCGTTGCAACATAATGTAGAGATCATAATGTTATTCACATTCTTCTGATAATTTAATGTGTTTCAAGTTCTTACATACTGCACCTTTAAGTTACTGCTATTTTGAGAAACATTCTTTTTAAAGATTAAACAGTTTATTTGGTCATTTAATGATGTTTTTACTTTGGTCCGTGTGTGTGGACATTTATTTCCCATGCAATGTCCCCTCTCTAATAATATACCGGGAACAAGACAGATGGAGACCTCCGCAACCTATAAAACAAGTAATGATTACTCACGTGAATGTGATGTAACCCTGCAGTGATTGTTTAGTCTGTTTCCTCTCAGAGGGAACAGGCTTTATGAGTTGCCAAACGGCACAGATGCCCCCCTCCACTCCAACAGAGATTCAGCCTCCCTTGCTCTTACACCTCCACGCTGTGTGGGGAATCCTTAATGACAGCCGAGGCCAGAGAACAGGAAGGACTTGTGACAATGGCGTCCTCTCACATTCACATCCTCTGTCAGCATTTACAGATGGTCAGGGTGTGTGAGACAGATCAGTTTTCCTGACTGCTTGTGGTGTCTGATAGCACAGAATTACAGAGCATCGACACAAATGAGGCTCTGCGCGAAGACAGAAATGAAATGCTGACTGTCAGTTTAATGCACTGGAACAGAAATTAGGATATAAAACCACCTGCCCTCTGGGTACTGTCTGCACTGTGCAGGGGAGGGGACTGTGTAGCTCACCTGTATTTCTGTATGAATTGTTTATATGAGAAATATGATGAGTAAACAAGCATCAGATGGAGATAAAAAAAACACAACTTTGAGGCAAATTGATTCCTTTATTTGAAAAAATATGACTCTGTTGTGTATTAATACATTCTGTTTTTATCAATATACATTAAAAATTCAATGACCTAATTTCATTTAGCAACTATTACATCACATAATGGCATAATAACAGCAGGCAGTACATTTATAATAGCATCATGTTATCTAACACACACAATTGCCATTTAAGTTCATACTTAAATGGTTTTGTTGTTCAGACAGAAGAGACATAAAAGTATGTCAACAAACAAGTAAAAAGCAATCCACTCCAGAACCTTTACCTTGATTCAAAGGACACTTCCATCAGCATACAGATTAGGCTCATTTAAAGGGTATCACTCTGAAACTGTATCCTGCAATATAAGACATATAAGCCATTGGTTGTGCATTAGCTGCTCTGATTGGATTGAACTTTTGCAAACACTGAAGCCACAAATCAACAACAATAACAGATCATGCACTTTACAAGAAGTTCCCTCAGATCATCACAGCTTCTAATCATGTTTGAGAAAAAAAACACAAGCTATTGCTCGATTAGAGGAAATAAATGAGTCGAGGGGCTGCTGTGATACAAACCAAAGCAGACCTCCAGGCCCCCCCTCCTTTTTTTTTTTTTATTTCTCCCTCTCCAGCTCCTCACCACATCAGACAGCAGCTTCACGTCAGGTTTCTGCTGAGCTGAAAATCCTCTCTCGTTGTGAAGTTCAGTCCTGATCCGATCATAATCCACAGTGTCTTCATTCGGCGCCGATAAAAAGCCCCGATGCGACGCGTTTAATACAAAAAAAAAAAAGAAAGAAAAAGGAAAACGAATCAAAGAGACGTTTTCTCACTCGTCTAAATGTCTTCTGCAACGTTTGCACAACTCGTGCTCTCCTCCTCTTGTCTCTCGAGCCAGCGCGTGTAAAGATAAATAAATTGTAAACAAACAAATAAATAAATAAATAAATGGAAGCCCTCTTAGGATGGAGATGAATGCTGCTCACTTGCACACAGAGGAGGAATCATCGCGATATGTTCCAGCCAGAGCCGACGCAACTTTCTCAGAGGCTGATTACAGGACTGTGTTGTGCGGTGGAAAACAGATACTTCTGCGGTCATAAATACATCTCAGACGCTTCTCTCACTCTCTGCTTCACTTTGAATGAAACGCTTTGCTCTCTCCCGGTGGTCCAACATCTACAGGCTCCCTGTCCATCACCTCAACATCAACAGAAGACACAAACAAACACAAGAAAAATAATACAAAATAAAACGTTTTAATTGAATAAACCTGTCTTCTTCTGCTCTTCTGGCGCTGGGATGTCCTGGGAGGAGGTGGCTGTTAGCACCTCTTGTTCTCATTAATAGCTAGCCTACAGTAGGGCTACAGCTACTTCCCCATATGTAAATATTAGCCTCCACTGAGCAGGCGTGGTCTGCTCTGCCTTTCATCCAATCAGGAGGACAAAATGATTCTCCCAGCTGCACTGACTGCTCCAACAAAGCTCCCTCTAGGTTTACACATACATGGATATCATTTATTTGTTATTTTATGCAGTTTAATGGACGGTCTAAAGTCCAAACCCTTATCTAAGAAGAACATAACACATTGGCCGTGGAAGCTCGTGAATAGCAGCAGTCATGTAGTTTTCTAACCAGACTCTTGAAAGTAGAGTTTCTCTGTTTTGCAGAGGCGCTCAAATTAAAAAGGAACTGTGCTGCTGCTAGTTCCAATTGGGTTGAAACTTCCTGTTTGCATGCCAGATTGTTGAATTAGATCCTAGCTACACCCATGTTCAGTGCCAGAGTCAGATGGTGAGGATAACATCTGACTCTCCATTTGTTCCATTTGGTGCTACAGCAGTGAGATTCGGACTTTTATTTGACATCCATTTTATTACATCAGAATTAAGAGTTTATCGCTGAAATGATCGAATGAATGACCTTATTTTATCTGAAAGGTCCGCTGTGTCGTTTTATGCCTGAACAAACTGAATAAACAAACCGTCTTTGTTTTGTTGACCGAATAAACAAACTGACCTTAAAGGACAACATAGAGTTTCATACTGTTTTACTGTGTTTATATGTGGCGGACCCTGCCACCTTTCTAGCTTCAAACAGTGTTCAACCTTATTTCCAGCTTGTTTATTCAGTTATGTTAAAAAAAAAAACTAACTTACCCCAATAATATTATAAACATTTTAAAAATCTGAGTTTGAATTTCTTCTCCAAAACTACATAGTGCCCCTTTAAAATTCTAAATGCATCCTCTCAAAGCATTTAGGTTTCATTCTAGACTGAATAATTGAACTTGTCTTCAATTCATTTTCATTCAAATCAGTTCATGTTCATACACAATTCTGCAGATCACATCAATATATTTAAATTGTTTTATTAAAAGTCACCATGCTTTAGGGAGGAAAAACACTTTCCGTTTCAAATTTCCAAATGTTATTTCACGAAAACTAACTATAAAGCTGGATACATAACTGCGCTGTGCGGTGCTGCTGCAGTGGGGGAGATGAAAGAAAGAAAAGAAGCTCACCCAGGGTTAAAATGGCCGCCATCCACTGCCTACTGAGGTGATTTGTGGCCCATTGTAGTAGCTCATTGCCAAAATCCATGAATGAATCAGGATGAAATCAACTTAAAAGCGACGCTATCAGAGGGATTTAGGGTGATACTCGCGTGCTGAGTGCAATTCAGCTGATTGTCTGAAACTTTTTTCTGTGTGACTGAAACACCTGCACGGTTTTTTAAAAGTCACTGATGATGTCTGATGCGCTCTCAAATCCGAGGATGTATCATCTCAGAAAATGTGAACACAGAAGGGTTTTTTTTTTCTCTCCCCCACCATTACAGATTGGGGCTGCTCGGGTCTGAAATGTGTTACTTGGATTTGGAATGCAAATGCTTTGTTCACAAGGAGGAGGGATCAGCGAGGAGCCTGAAAGCGACGAGTTTTTGATTAATGAGCTTTGAAATGGCTCTCCAGGAGCAATAAAGGATGAACTGCTCTCTCTCTCTCTCTCTCTCTCTCTCTCTCTCTCTCTCTCTCTCTCTCTCTCTCTCACACACACACACACACACACACACACACACACACACACACACACACACCCGTCGTTGCATCATTCCCAAAGTCAAAGCATGTTTTTTTTTCTTCTTCCTATTTTTTGGTTTTTGTTTTATTGTCACCATTCCGCTCTGCCAATCACATTTCTCTACTTCCAATTTATTAAAAACGATATTTTTTTTATTTTCAAGATGAGTCTCAGTGTGCACCGATCAATTAGACAGCCAGTGATTAGTCTTATAGGAAAATGGAGCTTATATTCTCTTGTCCCGGCTCATGTGGATGTAATCATGTGGCCCAGTCTAACAAAAAAAAGAAAGAAAAAAAAAGAAAAAGATAAGTGACACGAGGAAGATGCAAAAGGGTCCCTCATCCCAATAGAACATCAATAACCTGCAGAGGCTTTCCTACCGCTGAAATGCACTTTGCATTGGAAGCATAGAGCCGTCTGATGAGTTTTAGATATCCTGGTGTCTAATTATCGATCGGCTGGACCCCGTATACAGTACTACAGTACATCTGAGGAGTCAATAAGAGTCCTCTGTATTGTTGCCTGACAGTTTTAAAAAAAAGGAATGAAAACAATCAGAAAACAAACAAACTAGCAAAAGATCAATAAAATGCAATAAAAAAAAACAAGTTTGAGCACTTTATTTACAAAATGTTAAACACAATAAAATATAACATTTCAATATCATTAGGGGTTTCATAAATTTATGGATATCCAACTGAATGGAGTAACAATGGAAGACGAACTAAATAATAGCAATGGACTACACGAAATGACATGCTGGTGTGTATAATATTTCATACTTCGATAGTCTACGTTTTTGTTTAAGGTTCGACACAAGATTAACCATGGACACATAGTGGTGTTTATACACTAT
>CAEMYA010000089.1:1650417-1660792 GCA_903131615.1 Diplodus sargus
TTTTTTTTTTTTTTTAGGTGTTTCGGAAGCTTTGTGGTGACAAATAAAGGCGCTGCCTTAAGATACAGGCATATTTGTTCACGTGATTGTCCCTCTTCTTCTCCAGCCGAGCCTTACCTCACCAATCCATTTTGATAAAGGGTGGCGTTTATTTCCTCGTCTGAGCTGTGTGAAAATGTTGTGCACTGCCTTGTTTCTTTTCGCCTCCTCTCTGAATTTTGGCGAGGATTGTTGGAGCTCGCCTGCGCTCAGACGACGAGCATTACGCGCAGCTTGTTGTGGACAGAGATGCTGCCTCGGAGCGTCTTTAGATGCAGCGTGCTTTGCGTGTATCTTCACCAGTTTATGTGCAATTTAAGTCTGATTGCAGCCTTGACATATTTTTATTTTCTCCTGCATTTTCTCCTCTGTAAACTGTCCGCAATCTCACAGTAAAAGTGGGCCTCAAACGCACCACACTGAAGTATTATTGGATAATATTCTCGAACGATACTAACTCCACTTTCTGCCTGTGTCCTGTGAAGTCGCCCGGTGATGTTGCACGTTCAGTTTCTTTTGTTTAAACAAAAAATGATTTATGAAATAAACGACATGTGTTGGCGTTTTTTCTCTCCCCTTTTTCTCCTTCCAGCTGAGACTGGATTGTATTCAAATAAACCACATTATCATCTTTTGTTTGTTGGGTCTGTCCTCACTCTGAAACACAAAGAGATGGAGAGGAACGTCTCTCTCCTGTATTGTTTTTTTTTTTTTTTCTTCTCTCGCAATATTAAGAACAGCACGGTTTGAAATCCAATAAATAAATATATTGTTGGGGGGGGACTAGGATGGATTGTGGAAGGAGGAAGAATTTGGAGCCGCGGAGAGCGTCGGCTGTGTTATCTGAGGAGACGACGAGGCAGAAGACGAGGAAGAAGAAGGATGCAGGACTGGTAGCGACGCAGCATATGTTCAGAGGGGTAATAAAAGTGAAAGATTTACAGTTTTCGCCCGGCCCCCCAACAGCCTCGCACCCTTTCAGGAATTACTGGGAATGATTTACAAGGAGGCAGACCTGTCAGCCTGGCCCCCTCCAAAAAAACTTCCAAGACTTCTTCTTCTTCCTCTTCTTCTTCTTCTTCTTCTTCTTCTTCTTCTTCTTCGAAATCAGAATAAATTTTTTTCCCACCCCCGCGAACAATAACAACAGCAGAAATCGACTCAAAATTTAAAGAAAATAAAAAATAAAAACGAGGTGCTATTTATCTCATGTTGAAAACTTGCACTATAAAAAAAAGATACCTGCACTTTATACTCTACAAGATACAAGAACGATGCATTTTTACTCGTCTTTGTAAAAAATAAAAAATACAACATTTGACTGATTGTGAATAAAGACAGAGTGGGCCCAGCGGTGTCCGAGAGAGCATCCCATAAATACATGTCACTACCCTTTAGTTTTTACCATTCATCCCATCAGTCCCCTTTCAACATAGACAAGCGAGCTCAGCAACAAACAAACAAAAAAAAGGAAAACCTACCATTTGTGATATATGAAATGAAAAACAAGAAACAGAAGAAATAGAGGAAGAAAGAAAAGAAGGAGAAGAAGACATGCACACAGCGACTATACGCACAGCCTCGGAGCGCACACACACACACCAAAAGGCAGCAATTTATCAAATATCACGACATTTGATATCGTCATTTAGCGGCTCGGCCAACATGGAAAATGCTGAAATATTTACCTACCCAAGCATCCATCGGTTCGGATGTGTCGCTAAAGTGCGGGGCTGTAAACGCTTGAAGCCGGGGTATCGGATATTATTTTCTTGGGGGATCTCTTCAGTTTTCAAGTCTGATAGAGTCCTTGCGATTAATGACGACGCCGTGTTTCTAGGGGGACGTGCTGCATTAATTATTTAGACAATCACGTGGTCGAGAATAGAGAGCGGAGTGGTATAGTCTCTGGATTATATCTCTGAATGCAGACAGCGCACTTTAATATATCTTAGGGGGGTTGTCTGGCTCTCGGAGAGGCTTCTGCGAGAGAGAGGAGAGAAGAGGAAAAAAAAAAACAGCTGGAAATCAAATATGGCCGGATGGAGAGCGACGACGTTGTATTCCTGCACTGGGTGCAGTGTCATTGAAAATGGCACTGCCTTTGGCTCCCATTTATTGCTGTTCAGACATGTAGGTCAGTGTGGCTACACACTGTACGTCGTAGTAGGCTGCTCTGACCTGATAACTGCTGGAGGACTGCAGGATGGAGCCCACGTTTGAATAAAAGGGATCATTACAACTTGTGTTTGATATAAAGATACATTTAATATATGTATATATATATTTTTTTTAAAAACCTTTTATTAAATATATGTATATTAGTTAGATTAGTTGTCCAATTGTGCCAATAGCACCCCCCTCCCCTCCCCTCCCCCACTCCTCTCCTCTCACTCACCCCCCCTCTCTCCCCCTCCCTCCCTCCCTCCCTCTCTCCCTCCCTCTCCCTCTCATCCTCCCCTCAGCATCTATGTGCAGATCATTTATGGCAGGATGGTGGATTGGAAGCATCACTTTGTCTCAGCTTCTCTCTGAATCTATATATGACACGAGCCTCCACTTTCTTTCTCACACGTACACGGCGTATACATAAGAGCCTCGCGCACGCCCTATGGGCCCCGCGCGTGCTCGATGGGTGGTGGGTGGTGTGGGGTGGTTGGGTGGGGGGGAATCAGACAGTGGTCACCGGGGATGAAAAACAGCGCTGAGTGGGCTCGAGATTGTCTTTCCACATGTCTGTTTTATGACCACTTCTGTTTGTGTCACCGCCGGTCGTGCAGCGCGGAGGGTCGGAGGTCAGAGCTGCAGTGGGTCATATTCAATAAAGGAATAAGTCGTGGAGCTCTGATAGGAGGCGGTTCTGATCTCAGATGTGTACAGTTGTTTATTCGGTGCGTTTGGAACAGTTGGTGATGAATGTGGCGTAATCTGGTTTGGGAGCAGGAGCAGCACCCCCCCGTGAAAGAGTTGTGCTGTTTGTCAGTTTGAACGTTCGTGTTTCTGTGTAATAAAGACTTGTGTGATTCTTATGTGACTGGAGTCAAAGTCTCAGTTTTTCACGGAATAAAATCACCTCGACAATCTCCACCGAGAGCTCCCGAGGACGCAGCCAGGCGCTCGTTTCCATATAAGAGCTGATGAGTGAAAATTAAGACAAAAAATAGTATAAACTCATAATTCAATGGGTTAAAAAAAAAAAAAAAAAAAGATTTGCTACACTTATCGTGAACACATAGCATTTTAGCTCGTAAACGTCACCCTAGACGCAGGAGAAGAGGCTGATTTTGCCCATGCAGCGCACATTTGGTGCATTTGTGGACGTTTGGTGGGGGGGAAAAAAAAAATGCGGCTCAAATGGCTCCACGTGCTTTGAAGAAAAACTCATTTCCCACCAAACGTGATCCTTTTTTTTGTAAATGGCGCAAAACGAACGACGGAATAACCCCATGACAATGAAAATAAAATACGTTTTAGAGCAATTTTAGAGGAATTATTCAAATCCCACAGTGGCGCCGGGAAAACAAATCTCCTCGCAGTCAAAATATTTCTGAGAGGAGAATTAGAAGATAAATAAAGAAATAAGAGAAATCTCGACAAACTGCCCACTGCAACCATTCAAATGCATAATCAGTAGAAATCTTTATTTTTTTCCAATATACTTCTCGCATCTCAATGCACAAATACAAGGTAGAAAGCATGTACAAAAATAAAAAACAAAAAGGATTTGCATATTGACATGAGGAGACAAATGCACAAATCAGAACCTTCTGGGGGCTTCGCCTGATATAAATACTGCTTTTCTTTAAAACTGTGGGCTTCACGCACTGACTCTTTCTCTTTGAATGCTTTGGCTTGTCTGTTTTTGTGTGTGTGTGTGTGTGTGTGTTTTTCTTCAAGTGTGGAAAGGAAAAAAAAAAAAGCGCTCCAAACCAAAGCGAGCAGCGCCTGGGAGAGAAAATGCTGCTTGTCCGGCGGGTCAGGGGGTGCTGGGGTCAGTCCTCGCGGCTGAAATGTGTCCCCTGGATGAACCTGCCGCTGCTGCTTTGTCGACCTTCGGCTGAAATACCTTTTCAAAGCTTCTCATCGGGAAGACTTCAGAAAAAGAAGACCTCCTCGGACTGGGAGAGAGCTTTGGGGCTTTGTGTGTGTGTGTGTGTGTGTGTGTGTGTGTGTGTGTGTGTGTGTGTGTGTGTGTGTGTGTGTGTGTGTCCGAAGACAATGACTGTAGAAAACAAGAACTATCTGCCTTGAAAAGGTGACGTGAAAGCCCCCCTTCGGTTTCTTTTTGAGCTCGGTGTAAATGAAAAACTCGGAAGATTCCCACATTGTAACTAAGACTAAAACTTTGCATAAAGCCATGCTAATAATGCACATATTTTTTTTTTGTTTAGATTAATAAAAGTTTAACGAATACTTTTAATTAGAATTATGTGTGTCTGTGTGTGTGTGTGTCTCTGTGTGTGTGTGCTATACGAAAAATGTACACGTTTTTTTTCTTTTTAAACAAATAAATAATGACGTAAAAAAATCATATTATTACAAATGAAACAATTTCTACTCCCTAAAATAACCTGGATTTCCGATGAGAAACATCCAATATCAATTCGATGCCATGCAGGGATTGGGGGGTTTTTTTTTGTTTTTTTTCGAGGGGAGCCTCTGAAAAATGCGCAACTGTTTACACAGATGTCAGGAGAGATTTATAAGGGCACTCAGAATAGTGTGCACACAGGAATGTCTTGCTTTTTTGGGGGAGAGGAAATAATATTTAGGCTCCGAAAAAAAATTCAAAGCTTTATTGTACAAAATAAGTTAAAGACATTTTAAAAAAAAATAAGGAGTCCCAAAGATCTGAGGGATTCACGGGTTGCTGTGTGGGTTTGAATTTTTTTTCTCGCAGCTAAACGAAAGTAGGTTGTGTTAGGCGTGCTCTGTGGAAATAATGCTTCCTTCAAGTATATATGTATATATATATAAATATATATTGTGCGTTTTTAATGTGAAGATTCAATCGGAGACAGAAGAAGATTAAAAAAAGACAGAAATAACGAACGAAGGATTTCCCTGTTCTGGGTGAAGTAATTAAACCTTTGCCAACCAGCGTGAATCCATGTGAGAGGAGCAGAAACACTTTGTTTGAACCCATGAAATCAGCCGAGGGTGCTCATTCAAACGTCCACAGAGGGGAAGGGAGACGTCCAAACGAAATTAAATAAAAAATATAAAATAATTAAAAAAAGAATCAAAAGCTTGTTTCGATGTTTTTGAGTCTCCCAAGGAAAAAAAGAGGCTCAACTTTCAAACTCAAGGCTCATTTTCTGTGTTGTTGTTGTTCTGACTCCGTTCTTGAGTCAAACAAAAAACACTGCTGGGGTCATTTTTGTTAAATAAAATAGGAAAAAAAACAAAGGCTAAAAACGACATCAGTCCATGCAAAAGTCAGATGCAACCCATGTCTCTCTGTTTGTTTGTTTTGTATGTACAGTTAATTTTCTAAAAGCCACCTTCTCTCCTGGTCTTATAATGACGTGATATCAGTCTGGCTGTCCTTCTGAATGCTCTGCAGATGGCTGGAGGCTGGCGCGGATCTGCCCTTGGTGTTGGGCAGTTTGTGGTCCTTCTTCCATTTCATCCGCCTGTTCTGAAACCAGATTTTGATCTGCCTCTCGGAGAGACAAAGAGTGTGGGCGATCTCGATCCGCCGCCGCCTGGTCAGGTACCTGTTAAAATGAAACTCCTTCTCGAGCTCCAGGACCTGCTGCCGGGTGTAAGCTGTCCTGGACCGCTTGGGCTCGGATCCTGTGTAGTCCGGGTTCACTGGGAAAGAAAGAAAAAAAACAGAAGAGGAGGAAAGAAAAAGTCACCAAATGTGGCCAAAGCAGCATGCAGGCAAAGGAAAAAAACAAAAAAAACCCACAACAATACAACATGAGGAGCCTCTCTCTCTGCACCCGGGGCGCTCAAAACTTTAAGGAAACGCACGAGGAAGAGAGGCGAGGAAACAGTGACAGATTTAAGCTGAATCTAAGCAGATCTGCTGCAGATTTAAGCTCCATTACGAGCGGTCAATATGTGTTTTCAGGAGCTTCCAGGCGCTCACCTAGCGGCCTATTTCCTGAGCTATAAAAATTTATGACTTGTGTAATTGGCGAGGCCTTTCAAAGACTCCCATAAATATTACACTGAATGATGCCTGAAGTACATGTCTCAGCTGCTCCATAAGAAGAAGAAGAAGTAGTAGTAGTAGTAGAAATCTTACCGGTAGTTACGTGGACTTTCTTCATCCAGGGGTAAACTACTGCAGGCTGCTTGGCTTGTATCCCATTTTGGCTCTTTGTGTTTTGCTGCTGTCCACAAGTCCGAGGTCCGGACGCTTGGACCGGGGGCCCCGGCTCGCTAAAGGGGCTCGACTGGCCGGATTTCTCTTGCGCATGACCCCGTGGCTGCACCGTGCTGGAGTCCTGCACAGTGTTGCAGCTGAAGGGCTGCTCCGTGTAGTTTGACCGTGGGTAGATCCCTGCATGGTGAAAGTCTGTGTCCTGCGCTGGACTGAAGTAGTCCGAGCCCTGCTCAGGTATATAGTTATTTTGTGAATATTCCTCGCACGGAGGAAATTTGGGATCCACATACTTGGAGTTCACCATATACGAACTCATGGCCATTAATTTCTGAAGGTAGAAAATACTAATTTTTCTCGAGTTGTCTTTTTTTCCTCCCTCCATAAAGCCCTCCTACTTGGTGTCAACTGAATAAAGTTAGCGAACCATGTGACCGGATCGGCCAATCGAGGTGATGCTGGTCCACAAACGGGTAAACATACAACTAAGAGCAATTCCGTCGAACTTAGGAGGAACCAGAATCAGACCCCGGTGGAAAAAAACAAACAAATATTGACGCGGAGCGTCTGCGTGCGCATTTTGGATAATAAAAAACGTATCCTGGAAGAAGAATGGGGGAAAAAAAACACACGTAGCCTCCAATTTCCTTTTATGTTTGACTTTAAAATTATAAAAACAAATAATCATGGGAAATAAAGAAACAGAAAGTATTTTCTTTTCTATTTGTCTTTTTTTTTTTTCAATCGAGACGAATAAAAGAAACTGCGTCTCAGTTTCTCGGGCTCTAACTTGAAGGCACGGAGTTGAACAGAGACAAGCAACAAAAGCTACAAAAAGCCCCGTGGCATAAAAGCAGCGAATAATGACTGAGGACAATTGATGGACACTGTCTTTGTCAAGAAGGGGTCATCCAAAAGTTACACGAATCTCATCACTTCATCTGCTCCCTTCTCTTTGAAAAAAAAAAAAGAAAAAAAGAAAACAGAGTGTCTGAGCCTATTGGCCAGCAGCAGCAACAGCAGCAGCCTCTGGGAATCAATAATGTAGAGACACAAACGACTCACAGGAGGGAGAAGCTACAGCTGGAGTGTTGTTGTGGCTTTCTTTCTTTCTTTTTTTTTTTTTTTAAACCAAAACATGCTGGTTAATCCAAACGCAGAGAAATAAACAGGAAATAAAGTCTCCCCCGTCCTTCTTGATTATGTTTGTTTCATGCGGAAACACTCTGCAGATTTAAGAGTTTCAACACGCCCCTGAGCTCTTATTCTGAAACATGTGCTGCTGCTGTCAGATTTACACCCCCCCCCCATTCACAAACTGTCACTGTAGCTCCTGACAGCACACATGCGCACAAGACACCTGATTTTAAAAAAAAAGGCAATAAGTCGATCAAATCGAAGTTTTTTCATCGACCATATACTCCCCTAGAATCGAATCTGTGACTGTGGATTCATCACACAAATTCGGTTCTACAGGGTATATATAGACGACGGCAAGCGACGCCGGACACTCTTTGGGCAACACGAGCTTCTATTTGTGGAGCACTTTGAGCCAGGCAACACGAGCAGAGTGGCTCAGAGTCAATACAAACAGAAACATCAGAGGGAGACGAGGTTACATGAGGAAAGAAGACGGCGGATAGAAGCTCTGGGGAAGTCTTATTACAGGCTGTGATAATGTCCTTTAACACATTCTGATGGGTTCCTTTCTCTGGCACAAGCATCTCCTCGAGTTTAGAGGCTTTCATGATCTTTACGTCGCTGGTTTGAACCAAAGTTGACCAAACAGCAGCTTTTTAAAAAGTCATGTCAGTGTGCTGCTCTGCCAAAATGAAAGCTGTTTTTGATATTTACAGTAATGATGAGGTAATAATACAAGCTCAGAAAAGTTGTTTTTCTTTTCATTTAACAAGCTGTTCTCAGAGGAAAATAAGGTTTGTAGCTAGAAAGGTGGCAGGGTCCGCCACATATACACAAAGTAAAACAGTACAGAAGCTGTGCTGATCAGTTTGTTTATTCAGTATGGAAATAAAAAGAGTTTGTATGGGGATAAAAATAAATCGGTCAATGGAGATCTTTCCTCCAAAGAAGAAGTAAATTAGAAGAACGAGAGAGAAACTGAAATCAGAAAGTGTGTCAGGTCGACCGAGGTTTCACTGCAGCGGGTCATCTTCCCTCCATCAAGTTCACGAGAGGAAGAAAAACCCCTCCTTTAAATGATCAAGATGACTTGTCACTGGTGCAAGCTGCCACCTCGTAATCAAAGATAACCTCGCAGTAACGAAATAAACTCGGACAGCTGATCCTCAGCTGCTAATTCAGAGGAGCTTATCACGGCTGAACTTCGCTCCCACCCACCGCCTCCTCCGAGAGATGAGGCTGGAGGCCGCCGAGGTCAAACCAAATCATTTACAAAAACTTATCCAGAAGTTCAATTATTTTCGGGGCCTGGTGACAGCTCAAAGGGTGCAAAAGTTTACCAATTCCCCTCCAGCCATTAACTAAAGCTCCATGACGGCCACTGCAGCTCCCTGTGACACCTCCTCACGAGGTGGATCAAGCTGGGAAGAGTTCAAATACTCTACAAAACAACCAGGAAGAGGAGAAGATTTATTCTTTCAAGTACATGAAAGTAATAGCATCATAAGATAATTGAATTCGAATGTTACACCAGCCTCAGCTGATTTCATTGTAATGTCAGGTTTTAATTTGGGTCATTTTGATTTTTAAAGGCACATTTCGCCACTTGGTTTCAATCACCGTGGGAAAAGCTTGGATAAAGACTGAGTCTGACGTGTTTTTTTCCTCTTAAAATAAGAAAAAAAAAAGGCACGTAGGAACATTTAAACCAGCTGATTATATACAGGATAACGCACTGAGTCGTTTAATTTAATGTGACTTTATTTTGGCTCCGGTCGTATTTGTAGCAAAATAAAAAAACAATTAAATAATAAGAAATAAATCAGAATGGTTCGATATGAGCGCAGTCAGGACGCATGCGTGTTTGTTTTTTCTGCTTTACGCGCAAGTTTAAGCGTAAAAAAACGTGAAATATTCGTTTCCGCCGCAGTTAAAACACGAATGAGAGAATCTGCAGAAACTCGCTCTTGATCTTCACATTTCAATATTTGTGAGACAGCCTGACCTGCCTTTCACCTTCCCCCTGCCCAGTCCTCCAGACGGGTCAAAGCCGAGAAACACAACAAAAGAATGATAAAGTCAGCGTTTCCTGGCGGCTTGTGTTCAACGAAAGGCCAACCAGTCCAGCCTGAGTCTTTTTTTTCTTATTGTCACCACGGTTAGTGGATTTTACTGCGAAAAAAGACGCAAATTGAGGGTTTGGTCGCGACAGAAAACACGAGGCCTATTTAATCTAATTCTCGGGCGGGGTGAGGGAGCACATTTCATTCATAGAAATAGAAAATAAAGCTTAGATCGTCCTTCGACTTTGAACTGAATATTATTTAACCGTTTGTTAGACGTGTTTTTTTATTCTATCAGTGAGTGGTGGAATAAATAATTTAAAAAGCCCTGCAGAGGAAATGCAGCAGGCCTGCAGCGAATAACAACCACATCATGTGACAAATGCAAAACAAAATATTCTTGTCATCTCAACACTGTTTTTAGCTGTTTATTAATTTCGATGTAAATAAAACTGAAGCTCAGATAGACACACAAACGAATTGTGAGTTGTGAAAATTGCAACAGAAGGAGAATTGGCACCTTTTTCCCTATAGATGTATATAATAAGGCCTTCCAGATATTTCAACAAATCCCTCTGAAAAAAAAAAAAAAAATCAGAACAACAGGAGTCTGTGGGGGGACAACAGGTTGATTTCTCCGCCTCCAAAGCAAACAAGAAATCACAACGCTACGATCCAACTGCAGCACACTTGAACAACACCAACATCCAACAGAGCCATCGATCGAGTCCTTAAAAGGGTTCGAACCCAAACCGGGCGCAGTAATGAGATTAAACACCATTTCCTTACATCATCT
>CAEMYA010000089.1:1688404-1704570 GCA_903131615.1 Diplodus sargus
AAAAAAAAAAAAAATCTTATCCGTGCGTAAAAGTGTGGCTGGTGGTCCGTGGTCAGGTTCCATCCATCGTGCTTTCTGGAATTTTATTTAATAAACCAGTTCAATCCCAAGTATAAAGCGAAATATTCTTTAATTAATGTGTATTTGTAAAGACTGGATCCGCAGAGCAGGACTAATCCTGGCGCATCAGATCTGCGACTGTTCGGGATTATATTCACGTTTGCATGGCGACACAAACCCGCAGCTGACAACAACATGTAACACAATTATAATGTAGCCTGAACGAACACCAGATAAACAAACTCTTGCTTTTCTGCAGGACGTGTGAAGTAAAAACCCCTCAGACAACAAATGCGGCGCGGTTTGTTTGTTTTTTTTCTTCCCCGCACGACGCGGCCGCACAGAACAAAAGCAACGCCACTTTTCTCATTCAATTAGATTCACAATTTGGGGGGGAAACCAGGCATTTATTGAACGACAGTAATTAGGAAATAGACATGCAGTTAGGATATATATTTTTTGCAATACTGACTTGTGTCCGTCCGTAAACATGAACTTGACTGTCCGCCTCCACATAAGGCCCGCACCACATGCGCAGGCCATCATACAGAATACACACACACACACACACACACACACACATACACACACACACAAACGTATTGAATCACATTCCTGTTTAAATAGGTCTGAAATCTGAGCTGCATAAGAAATACTAATGTTTAAATGTGCATCTTTATCCGGCGGCTGCAGGCCAACATGGAGCCGGTGGCCTGCTGCGCATTTGGAGACCAGATTAATAGGAATTTACTGCATCTCGACCTGCAAACATGATTTCTTTATTCATATTAATACGACTGAATGTTTGTTCTCTGGATAAAAATGTAGCCTACACGATCTGACAGGAATATAAACATTTTATACAGATTCATAAATACAAGTCCGAGCCGCACGCCGAAAGGGGCGTGTGGAGTGTGTGCTGCAACATTCATAGTATAAGCTACGACATATATTCTGTGCGCTGCTGCGGCTGCGGCTGCTGCTGCTGCTGGTCACGATCAAGTCCAAAGGTCATCAGTACGCGGAGAAGGCCTGGTCGCGCATCATCAGTCGCTTCTTCTTCATCCTGCGGTTCTGAAACCAGATCTTCACCTGCTGGTCGCTCAGGTCCAGTCTGTCCGACAGCTCCTTTCGTTTCTGTCTGTTGATGAATTCATTCATCAGGAATTCATTCTCAAGTTCAGCCAGCTGTGGCTTCGTGTAGGGCTTTCTCTTCTTTCTGGTCTTGGCCTGCGACGAGCACCACGGGGCACCTGGAGGGAGCGCAGGGAGAACACAGGTTTTATACACGAAAATCAACACCGACTTTCGGCCGCAGTGGTGGAAAGTGAAGGCCACGAGCGGCTCTCTTTGCTGAGAATCGCCGCTCGTATTTCACACAGTTAAAAACGGTTCAATTCTGCGTTTATAGAAGCTCAAAGCGTTCGAGTGAGCTGAGAAATAGGGCAGATATGACCATGAACCCCACACACACACAGTAGCCTCTGTTCGGACATTATGGGAATGTTAAAATAGTAATGACACCGCAGGAGATATAAACTGATCATAAAATAGTCATAAGAACTCACATGATGTCACACACAACCTGCGAGCTCTCCATTCAACTCCAATATAACAACATTCATTATGGAAACTGGTGGAGTCTTTTTTTTATAACGACGTGATAAAAGCGAATCAGCATCAAATTGGATAAAAACAGAGGGGGAAAAATCTGATTATGGGCCTGGTGGAACAAAAATAATCACCAGAGTGGGTTTGTAAAAGCAATAAAAACGGGGACACTGTGAGGTGACACAGTGGAGGTTTTTGGTGTAAAATCAGATACTTCACCTTCTGCAAAACTCGTCCTGGTGCACGTGTGGCTCGATGACGGGTGCTCCTGTTTGGTGGCGTTCCCTCTCAGCGATCCTGCCGACTCCGGATCGAGCTGCTGGGCCGCAGAGCCGTGAGACCGGCTGTCCAGATCCGAGTAAGCACCGCGCTCACTGGCGGCCCCGTGCTCCCCGGCGTAAACGTCCCCCTGCCTGCTGCCAGACTCCTCCGCCTTGGCGCTCTGAAAGCACCGCGCCGACTCTTCCAAATGCGCCTTGGCGTGGCCGCCGTGGGAGTTGGAGTTTATGGACAGCGAGTTGGACAGAAACGGCGGACAGTAGCCTCCGAAGGCGCGGCTCTGTGGAGGCGGCGGCGGCGCTGCTGCTGCCGGTCCAGACGTGCACGAACTTGAGGAAGTCCACGGGAGCGTGCATACCTCTCTCCTGTTGTAGGGGAGCTGATGCAGCCCGGGTATGTGGGCTCCATTGCCCCGCAAGTTGGAGAAATAGAGCGAGTCAGGGGGCGCAAAATTCAACAGAGAACCAACATAGCCGGGATTTAAAGGATTCCGCTCACACATTTCCATGGAGCTTTCCTCGAGCGCTTCTTGCAAGCCCCTTTAGCAACTCCTGAAGAATAAAGGGTAGGTAATTGTTGATTTGTTAATACACCGTCACGTGATATGCAAAATATGTTGTTCCGCCCCACCCTTGCTCTCAATACTGCAAAGCAATATACTCCATGAGGGCATATTTTGGTATTGGGTGGGGTGAGGGGGGTGAGGGGACATTCTACACATCTGTCCGCAGACAGGAACGCACCTCGAGAAGATTTGGCTTTTAGGTTTTGGTGTTTTTTGTTTTGTTTTTTTCTTTTTGGTGCCACCGTGCTGTGGCAGGAAGAGCAGCAAGGTGACTCCACTGAGGCCTGGCCAGAAGAACAGTGTGAAATGAAGGGGGCCTCAAACGCACCACAGGAGACATGAAGCAATGCACGGCTTAAATGAAACACTTTGGGTAGGCAAATCCTGATAATTATACAGAATAATGTGAAGCTATGAGGTTAGAAAGAGAAAATACACACTTTAGATAGATAGATAGATAGATAGATAGATAGATAGATAGATAGATAGATAGATAGATAGATAGTGTTCATGACATCAATAAAAAAATCCCCTTATCTCACATGCAATCTCTCAGACAATGCAGCATTATAAGCCTCACACACATACCACTCATTGTACGAGGTTGTAATATATTATTGTGGCCCTGGACGTGTTGCTTCTCACGTTGTCACTCCTTTGTAAACAGTGCAGCCTTTATTCGTGTAGCCTCGGAGCCATGTTCCGGAGACAACATGAGCAGCATGCACTGAAACACACAGTTTGAAACTGCTTCTCTTCTCTTTTGAAGTTACTCCACAGCCTAACAGTAAAAGCCCTTATTTAGTTTGAAAACTGGCTGTTTACCACCTGCAGCTTTCTTTATAGACATCATTTTCTCATATTTCTAAGGCCATATCTAAAATAAGCAGAACCCACCAGCGCATTTTAGGTCGTTAATAGCCCCTATCTATTTACAACAAAAACGAAAATGGAACTTTTTTTTTATTTTCCAGAGCGCAGAAAGGGGACTTTTCTGCAATAAAAGCTTCTGTATCGCTCCCCCACTGTACAGTAACGACCGTGAATCCCTCAAGTGAGGCGTTAGAAACCCTCGACATGATTAGACTGTCGTTTTTAATTAAAACGCAGTCAGATTTGAAGGATTCAAACGCTTTACTGTCATATGCAGAAATAAACCAAATGAGTCAATACAATATCATTCCTAATTCACTGTGTCAATTAACTTGGTTTAAATATGGCCTACTCGAGACAAATAAGAGAAGGATACATATTACGCACGTTCGTATCCAACCAGCACTCAGCACCAGCCTGTTCTGCGGTGCTGGGGCTGTCAGAACATCACTAACGTTGCTCCAGGTCCGTTATTGAATCTGACCAATCACGTTTTTTGTGATTGTGAGTTTTGAGAGTCGCAGGGAGGAAAGAGCGGAAAAATACGCACACGGGGGGAAGTTATTCTCTCAAACACGTGCGGAACGTGCTGAACTGATCTATTTTTACACAATGTTTTCTTAAAAAATAACCAAATATTTTTCTTGCCCAAACCAAAGTATTCTAGTTCTCTAAATACGCACAGAGGTGGGAATTTGATTTTCTTTTTTTAAAGTGCTGCGTAAACGTATCCAAGTCCAAGTGCAGTTTACCAGCAGCGTTTTCGATCAGATACCGTCGGTGCTGTCTTCAGGAAACATACTCACATATGTCCACATGCTCAGACTATAATATAATACACAAAAATACATCTCAGAGCCTACTAAGAATAAACCTCAGCAAACCTGCATTTTTAGATTTTGTGGTCGTATTGGAGTTTTTTTTTTTAAACATTACTATCAGTGTGTGTGTGTGTGTGTGTGTGTGTGTGTGTGTGTGTGTGTGTGTGTGTGTGTGTTCCAATACATTGACAGCGGGTCCCTCATCATTTCAGAGACACTAACATACAGATAGCTTGGACGCTTTATGATAAAAGTGTGACCATGTTTATGTATCTGTATCAAAGCCATCATCCTGAACAGACTGAAGTGTTGTTGGACTGGTCGAAACAGGCCAACTGGCCCCAAAGTCGCATCATTAGGTAATCCTTAAAATATGAGTAGTTGCAGCTGCAGTCCAATAGGTGGCACTAAAAGCTCATATGTGGCCTCCATCCTGCAGGGCTGCCTTTGCCCCTCTCAGTGTTTGTCGGTGGCTTAATTCTGCAATTAAACATCCGCAGCCTCTTCAGTGATCAGTGGAGCTGCGGAGATTTACTGCTACATGATAAAAACCGGCACAGGAAGATTAAAGAAAAAAAAACAATGTATGAAAGTTACATCAACTGCAAAATTAGTCCTCTAAATTTGCTTTGGTGAGAATGAACGTTCCGAGTAAGATTTAAATAAAGAATACAAGAAACATCTGTACTAATATCGACACTTATTTTAGAGTTAAATAACAAACTAATGAAAAGCTGTTGTTTTTTTGAAATAATAATGAAATAATACCAATACAACAAGTGTTTAAATCGGAAATATTTGAATAGAACAAACACAGGCTGAACCTACTTATGCCATATAAATACAAGAGGGGTTCAAATATTCAGCGATATTACACAAATAACAGCATCTCTGGTGGGGAAGCAAATAAAAGCAAATCATTTAAAATATGTTTTGAATCTGCCGCGTCCGATTAGTTCAGAAGAAAGAGCTTTTAAACATTCAGTCTGTTTGCAAAACGCTCACATAATGTTTTATGATATTTAAGTTTAACTAAATGACAAATGAAAGCGTGTCTGAATCGCATGTGACCCTTCAAAGTAAAAGAAAAAACCGACAACAGCAACGCAAATTGAATTTAAAAAAAAAGAGTGTATCAGGTCAGAATACCTGTGAACAGACAACGTGCTTATTTAAGTAAATGCAGATAAAATAATCGTTCGTCTTTACAGAAAACTTTGAACTCACGGATCGGTGTGCGTCACCTGAATCTGGATCTTTTGCTTGATCACAAACTGTGCAGATCTCCTGGAGGCCGAGTGGACATCTATTGATGGGCAAGAGATTATTTAAAGGCAAAATCATTTCTATCTGCAAACATCAAAATCAGGAGTTCGTATTTTTGGGACTAAAGTTTTGCTGCGTAAAGTTGAGGCTACGTGCTCTATGAAGCCCGATGCCACAGAGGTAGACGGGTTCACACAATTAGAAAATTAGGAGAAGTTTTAGTGTTCAGTTTTACTGTCATTTACTGCTCTTCGTCCTTCATGTTTAGGGTGTCAGGAGCCAAACTGCGGAGCTTCGGTCTGGTTGTTTTCCAGGCCCCTTTGAAGGAAGCTATCCGCCGTCTATTGTCCTTGGTAATAAACTTGCTGCTTCCCTCGTTCAAGTTCTCTGGGCTGAGAAATGTTGCCTTGAATCTCCACAAGTGTTGAAATCTCAAAAGCGTTCGGAGGAGTCACAGCGGGTTCATAGCGAAGTTTCATTCGATATAACTGACACAGAAGGTAGGCTTATCTTATTTTCTTTCTCCTGAACATGTAAAATACAAACGACCAGGTGATAAAAAATAATGGAAACACAGTCTGGCAAATTATTTTGTGTGTCTTCATTTTGTCCAGTTGTAAGAAAAGTCTGAAAAGTGTCTTTATCTTTGAGGCACAAACTTTTAAAAAGTAACAGACAGGAGCCTGCAGGCCCTCAGAGCAGGTTTACAGATGCGTGTTACATTTTCGGATTTACCTGTTTATCGCGTGTATTCAGTTCTTTCAGGCCCACATTTAGAAACGAACATTTTTGGTTGTTTTGGTTGAGGACACCAGAAATCTCCCATAGAAATGAAACGACACCATTCTTTACGAAAATGTAGAAATAAGCGACGAGCGATGATTTTACCCGAAGACATCTGAACCTTGACATAGGCTATTAATTAAATCCCACGGTTTGAATATCTGACACGAGTCTGCGCAACTCTCAGGGTGAAGATCCGAAAAATGAAACCGTGAAGACAACTCTGTCACTCGTCGGTGAAATAACTTGAATTTATTAAAGAAATTCAAACCAAAGTAAAAAAGGTTACACTTTTAATATGTTTGCACCAGCAAAGAAAAAATGCCCACAATCACACCATGTTACGTTTAATTAAGGAAGTATTTCTTAAAATGATTAGATTTAAAATTAGTGGAAATAATTTTTTTTGTTTTGTTTTGTTTTGTTTTTGCTTTCTATGGGAACGAGAAATGGAGCCAACGTGAAAGAATCAACAACAATTCGCGCCAGAATAAGTCTGACTCCAGGACTAAATATACTAATATGATAATAACTAATATATAACTAATATATAATAGAAGGCACGAGGTCGTTTACCACTCATTATATAACGAAATGAGAGTTTGTATCGTCATTTAAGCTACACTAACAAGTACAAGCACATATAAAACATCGACAAAAACATTCAGTGCTTCTTTTCTGTTGTGAGACAGCAGCAATAAGACGGTGACGATGACGTGCTCGACACTGTCTCTGTGATAAGTCACTTGTGGACAAAAGTCGAGATGAAAAGTTACAGTAAAACGATCTGCACTCAGAGAACTGTACAAAGAGCTGCTGCTGACTTTTACTGCAAGCAACTCAGTGATCCACGTGTATCTCTGCTTATTTTCACATAATGAGGATTATTCTATAGCCTATATCCAACCATTGTTGAGCCTGGAACACACAGGATTACCGAGCAGTTACTATTAGTTACTTTGTCGTCACCAAACCATCAGTGTCTCATAAAGCAGAGAGTCTAAAGACTTGTGTCATCATTTAAACAGCGTTAAAAACAAGAGGGAAGGAGTAGTTGTCGGGTTTTTAAACTGAATGGATCCACATTTGGTTTCTCGGCGACATTTCGTCAGTGAATGTTCACAGTGAACGAAACACGACTTATTGTGCAAACACATGCACACACCGGGCACCACGTGACTGTCGGTAATCATATCATGGTTAAATATGTTGACACTGAACGAACAGCTGTACCGAGAATAATGATACTCAGCGACTCATTCGTTCATTAGTGACCTATATGCAGGTCATTTTACCGACAATGAGAACATGTATTCCACTGAAATCCGACCTGAGATCAAATATAAAGTAGTCAAATTTAAATCAAACACTGATTTCACTGTTATGGTAATCACACTTATCATACGTAATATTCAACTTACAAGGCGCCTTCAATGCCACTCAAGGTCACCTCACCATGAAGACAGACAGTCAAACAACAAAGCACCAATAACAATCTAAGACGAAAAAATACAGTATCAATGCATTTTAAATCACTGACACGTTGTTAATGTCACTCTGTGTTGTAATGATCAGATGTAACACTGCATCGTGCCCAGGGGGCAGCAATTACTTTGGTCCCTGTCCTTTTATTCGGTCAGTGTGCATTCACGACATGTCGCCACTAGATGGCGCTCTCACTCAAGGAAAGAAGTCTGAAGGCCAGCAGAGCCAGAGCTGTCTTAACGAAACAGCAGCTTCATTTAGCGTTCAGCACTGAAACATGTGACGAGTGAGCAGATTCAGCTAAAAACCCCCAGCGAGGGGAACCTTCTCTTCTGCACACACATAAAGTGCGTTAATGTCCCTTATTACTAAAACAGCCTTGTGCTAATGTGCTTCATCAAAACTGAGTTCTCATGGCTGACTGGCAGCTCAAGTGCTATTGATAAGTGGCAATAAGATTCACAGAAATGTTTCTCCCAGATGTGCATTTGTAAATTTGTATTCTATTGATCGATTTATTTTTATCAGGGACAGTTGGAGAAAAACAGTGTAACAAGTTATAATAACAAGTGACCTGTTGAAACCTCTGTCCTTCATGTGTTGCATCTAGGACTTGCAGCCTGCGACCCCTGTCCATGTTCAGGCTTCTCTACTCAGAGTCGATATCGTGTTGAAGATCTCGTGTTGAAATATGACTTCGGTAAAAGTAAAAATCACTCGTACAAATAGTACTTGTTGAGTTCAATTCCATCTGTGTTTCTACTTTAAAAAAGCTCATAAGAAATCATCACAACCACAAGCACATTAGTTTAAATGAGATCATTCTTACATAATGTGAAGGGGTCATTAAAACAATTACAATACTTACATCACATTACAGTCATTTCACATGGGTTGTGTATGTGCACGTGTTTGTACGTTCCCTTATATGTGCATAATATATGTGTGTGTCCTTTATCAATCAATGTATATCTGTTCTGTTATCTGTGTGCACTCATTCCATGTGCAAGATCAGTGCTCGCAGGTTTTTTGTTTTTGTGTGTTGAAGCTCAAATATTCCACACGTACTATGTAATGATGTGCTCTTACTCTGACAGTTGTCCGCACATACATAGCACATATCTCTCACTGGCTGACAGCAGTAGACAGATATGTTGTGCCTCCTGTAATGAGTAGGACTGTATGGGGATGAATGCAGAACGTGGAATTATTTCGCAGCCTCATACTGTGGTATTCAACAGTTGCACATAGTTTTACATACTGATACGAGCCGCAGCTTATTAGACACACATGCAAGATGTAAAGTAAGTAATGCAAATTGTGGTTCAGTAGTGATTTGACTCTAATTTTGAAGGATAGAGGCTGAAGACGCTGTTTGTGTCCCCGTATCTAACCTACGCATACCGTGTAATGTTCTCTCGACAGTTAGACGGTCTCATTGCTCATCTATAGTCCAAACAGAGGTCATTCAGAGACTCGTGGCCACTCTTTAGAGTAAAGACGAGCAAAACGAACAGAGTGGTACACAGACTCAAGTGATAACACATCTTCAGCAAGGGGAATTTATGTAATGTGGAACCTTCATGAAATTGCAGGAGCAAACTCCAAACAGCTCCTGCACAGTGCTAAAAGACAATTCAGAGAGCACAAACAGGTCATACTTTATCAAAATAAGAAACACAAAGTGTGTTTAATCTGTCTCATCTCCATGTGCACTTCCTGAGTGAAGCTGAATTAAAGCCAAGAAAGGGAAAGACTTCAAACGATGTAGTTGAACCTTGTTTTGTATGTAAATCTGTCGCGATTATATCACTGGGTGTGTCTTGGTGTAATTTTCTTAACTAGAAATTTACTCAGTCCAGATTCAGTTTCTATGCAACGGTTCAGTTCTGCCTGTTTATCATGGGCTCACAATGAATGCAACCTTTTGTAACACTTGAATGAGATTCATATAAAACCGTACTTGTTTATATTCTCACCGGTTTCTACTGATTTCCTGAAAATAAGCCTGATTCAGTAATCAGCACGTACTGTCAGTCATTGATGTGTGTGAGCGGAGCGGAGAGAGGCACTGAATCGAGGCAATCGAGAGTGAGCATAAAGTCACATCCTTTGGACTGTCATAGAAAATCCAATGATTAATACATGTAAATTGATACAGACTGTTACACAGAGCCCCTTTAAACTCAATTTAATCCTTAAAAAGAAATGTTTGGAATGCTCTTATAGGTGCAGACGACCTGTTTTATTGAGCTTTCCTGTATGTCTGATTCAATCACATACACCTTAAGAGCATCTCAAGAACACATTGTTTGAACTGATAATCAAGAGAGACTGTAGTTCAGCATAGTGTGCAAAAAAACTTCAATAATGTGTAGTAATGCAGATGTCTATGTGGTCCTTCTGAAATCTTGTCTGCTTCAGTTATGGACTGCTCACATCTCATTTTACCCACGTGGCTACAGTCTATCAAGGTTTTTCAGAGCCTTGGGCAGAGTTGTTTCTGCTTAGCAGCTGATGGAGGCAAGTTCAAGGAGTCAAAACACAAACCAACTTTTACAAAAATGAAAAGAGACGATCAATGTGATGCAAGTTTCAAAAGTCTCGGCCAGCTTATGGAGACCAGTTGTTGCCACGTTCAGAAGACTGTAACACCACAGCACGCCTGCCAGACGATCAGTGGTAATAATGTTCTATTTAGCAAAATGTCACAAAACTTCCAAAAAGCACAATGAATTGTTACACGTTTACATCTTCCTGCTTAAAATAAATATGACTTCATCTTTGGAAAGACAGTTTTGTGTGTATGTGGTTAGGCTATTTTATAAATAAACATTTTAGCAAATGATTTCTGATATGATGATCAATGAAAATGACTGTTGAATATGGGTCACGTTGTTGTGTGACTGACTGATACTTTCACGGACTAATACGTTGCAGTATATGAGCATTTGTCTTCATACCTGTGCTTTCTTGATCTCATTTCAACAAATACTGTCTACTAATATCAGCATTGTAAATTGTTGTTACGTTCACTGAAAAATCACATCAGGAAGCTGGTGTGGTTTTGAGGCCCCTCACAGAGATAAGAAGCCGTGAACTCACCCCTGAACAGACAAAGTGGCAGCCACCATGCTCCGAAGTTGAACCGGGTGCCTTCAGTTGCAGTCCCTCTAATGGCCACTAGATGCTGTGTCCAAACAAATGCAGTATAAAAGATGGCTGGATTCTAATAAGCTGCTTCACTTTCAGGGTCCTGGTGATGTGCAGATTGGGTCACACTGTCATTAACGGGCCACTTGAATAGAACAGAGCCATCGTTAATATCATCAACACCTTGTGCTTTTCCTACTATGACAAGTCAAAATGTCTGTGGTAAGAAAGCCTGTTGATCGCTTTTCATCGCAGCCTTTTCTACTCACGCAGCGATGATTTTAATTATTGTGTGTACGTGTTCAGACTGAGCTCGACTGACATCCACATTATTTCTCCTGTTAGCTTTGTTGCACCTTCATCATTCTTGCAGGTATAGATCGAAATATGACATCGGCTTCGCCCACCTTCAACCTGAGCCGAGGTCCAATCAGCAGAGTAACAGAGAACATCTGCGTGGGTGTGCCGTGCCTTTCAGCCTTAAAGGACAACCTTTTTGCGGCACCAGAGGAAGCTGCATGCCATCTGATAAACTGCCCCCAGTGATGTCACCCAGTGGCAAAGTTGCATTGTGGGTAATGTAGGCGGCAGGTTTTGAAAAGGAAGAAGAATGCCTGAAATTAAAGAGGTGATATTTCGATTTGTTTGTTTTGAAACTGTCCTAGACCATGTAATGTAGGCACCATAAAATCGGGTGCCCACATTACCCACAATGCAAATATGTTCATTTAAGAATATGTTATTTTGTGTTATAGCTTTTATATTTCTAATGTGTGACAACAGCTTCTTTGAGCATGTATCTGCTTGAGGGCTTGGCTAGCTCACTGTTATGCTGATTTATATGGATTTACAGTTTCCATCTAGTAGTTAGTCAGTCAAGTCCTTCACCAAGACTGCTGCAACATTAACAGTAGCCTATTGTTCATTTGTTGACAAATATAATGAACAGTGGATGTTATCAATATATCCTTGCATCCATGGTTTCTGCCTCCGGTCTTGAAGATACTGATTTTGTTGTTGACATCTTACTGTGCTTTGTCTGTGTTTCTGAACCTGTCACTTTGTCAGGTTTAGAACGCCTTACCAAAGGATCACAATCGAAAACTGAGACACTGCTACAGTATTCAGAAATGCTGATTAATGTGCATTGTCTTAATAATCAATAGATTAAATAAATAAAATGTATGTCTATCTTTCATGATCTCAGCTCCTTGTGAAATCTGATTTACACATCTAGTAAAGAACAAGTGTATTTTCCATACACATTTTCTACTAGTGTGTCAGAGGAATGGTGAGTCTTTTTCACACGAGTTGAACAGAATTGGTTTCAGTTTGCTTCATGGTTATATCATTACACACATGGACACATGGAGTTTTTTCAACAGAAAAACAGGCAACAGGCAGAAAAACATAACGGTGAGATTGAACAAACTCTGCCCCAAAATGTTCCACTTCTGCTCTCTCCTCCCCGCCTGCTCCAGCATGGAAGCTGAAATGTGTGATCACCTACAGTGTGAGTGAAGAGAGAAAAGCCTGCTGCTCCTATCATGAATCTACTCCCTATAAACCCAAATCTCAGCATGTCATTAAAGTTTAATATGGAGCTTTTCATACTTTTGACTCCATGTGGCAGATGGGAGGTAACTGAAGTAAAAAAATTGAAAACTGCTAAGTTAGAAACTGAGCGACCCCAACCTTTTTAACTATTCAATATTTCTGATACATCATTCAGGCTGATTCTGTATGAATTCTCAAACTTCAAGGGTAACTCCACCGGTTTTACACATTGAAATGTGTTTACAGGTCTTGTCGAGTACTTCTGCAAATGTGATTAAAGAAGTAGTTTAAAGCCGTTTGAGGCTCCACAGGAAGCTGCATGTAATCTGATTAATTACCTCTTGTGATGTCGCCCAGTTGCATTGTGGGTAATGCAGAGGTCAGGACTCTGTTCCAGCATTGCATTCCTATAACTCTGCTGAGCCTCATTATGGACAGTTTAAAAACAAAAGATCAAAATCGATGAAGCAGAACCAGAGATATCACCCTTTTCCTCCTTTCTTTTCAGAACCAGGCGCCTGTGTTACCCACAATTCAACCCAGCCAGAGAGTGACATCACTGGAGGCGATTTATCAGATTACATGCAGCTTCCTCTGGAGCCACAAAAGGCTTTATACTTCTTTTGCACGTATGCAGTAGAACTCCCCAAGACCTGTAAACACACTTGAATGTGTAAAATTAGTGGAGTTGCCCTTTAAGATTAATATCCATAGATGCCAATTGTTCCTGTTTAGGCAATTGTACATTGAAGGTGTGCTGTTGCTCATCAATAAGACCCCTTCACTGAAATCTGTAAATATGCACCTTCACTGTTACACTGTTAAATGTTGATAAGTGAATATTTGATATACTTAATAATCTGTATATTTTGAACCAATATTCAGGAATGTGATGCTAATATTGGCGAGATGACAGAGTCATGTGAATGCAAAATATGTGTATAAATAAAAGGTTTGATTTAATATAGAGCCTGACCGATAATCAGTTTTTAGTCCCTTTACAGATATTAAGGAAAAAAAAAAGATTTTGATAAATAATGGCTGACATTGATCCCTCAGATGTGTTTATCAATCAAATATGTGATGGAGGCGGGATATTTTACAGTTAAACAATACAAATCATTATCTAAAATGACATCTGTGGACGAAATCAGTAAACTTAATTCAAGATTTAATAATTACAAATCTGCCGACACATTGTTTTCTGCACTGTGTTCTTTAAAACATAAATGTTTTCATATCAGCCGATATTAAAACAACACATGCAACAACACTGATGTCTCTGGATAGGCCAACATCAGCTGATAATATCGGCCAACCCAGATATCTGTCAGGCCACAGTTATTTTGTTGACCAATAGAAAAGCTGAGCAGAAAAATTCAATCTGATCTCTTCTACTCAAAAATGTCAACTACAGTAAAGTTTAGTCTAAAGTACATTTTGACAGTCTAAGAATGAAGGATTACACAGTTGTCTGAAATGTGGAAATATCGCTTAAGAAAAAAACATAGTCATAGAAAGATTCATCAACTGCACAATTAATCCAGTACATGTATGCAAATTACCTCATTATATTTAATGTAAACCCTGAAAGCTTTAAGAGGAGGCTGCACACCGATGCCTTCACGCCAAGCTATTTTTTTCACTCAAAAATAAAAGACAACACTGTGCTCACTGAACTTCGCTATCAGTCAGGAAACATTGCATTAATTGGTCTTATTATCCTGCAAGGTGTAAAACACGAGTCCCCAAAATAAGATTAGACGATCACTTTACATAAACACAGATTTTTCTGAACAAACGACTAAGTGGGCTGAAATATATTTAAATCAGCTGCATGCAGAGAGAGAAATTCAAGCTTCAGTAGGTCCTTATCCTGGTTCTGAAGCTTCATATTTGTCAATATTCAGTCTCATATTCGGTGTTTTCCCAGAGGGGGAAAGGCAGACAGCAGATTTTGTTCTGATTTGAATCCTATTATATTTCTCACCACTATTATAAAAAAAAAATATGGGGAGAAAGTGTTAGGGGATACGACTCTCCGGCGCTGCAGCCGCTTCCAGCTCCTCCAAAAATAGCTTTGGGAAGCCCAATTATCATAAATATTCATATTATCCATCTATTCATTACCAGGTACACTAATGTTAGCTGGACAGACACAAAGCAGGTGAACTGCAGCCCCACACCTTCCATTCAACACCTCACACCAAGGACAGCAATTCATATTAAAGCCTGCAGGAGGCGCCAGAGGACGCGCAGAGTGTAATCTGATGGCGCCTTTATAGTCATTTCACATCGAGGAACCAGGAGTCCATGCTTGGGTGTTATGTCTTTACACATCGAGTCTCCGTTGGAGTTCATATGATGCGTGCCAGTTATTTTTTTTTCCTAGAAACACCCGAACTACCAGGCAGCAGAGGGACGGGAAGCGGGAGGAAATGCCCCCAAACAGACGAAAGAGTCTGTTAAAAAACGAAAACATGACAAGTATCAGCTCCTAAACCTGCGCATTTTGTTTTTAATTCGACACAAGAGCCAATCAAAATAAACGAAGAGAGTGTAAACAATCAGCTGTAACGAATTTCCACTCAAAATAATGGACTGCCGGTCGTCTGATTATAAAAAGATTACAGGCACGTTTTAGTTACTTTAAAAAGTAGCTCATCCGAATATAAATATATAACAACTCCCGAATGCGTTAATGAGCATGTAAGTGTGTGGTGTTGTGGGTAAATGCGTAATAATGCGCGCATTATCACCGCATCACAACGTGTCTTTGACGAATAAAGGGAGGAAGAAGCTGCGTAGAAGAACAATCCGGGGGAAAAATGGGGAGAAAAATATAAAAACAGCACGAAAAGAAAAAAAAACTGGAGAGAGAGAGAGAGAAGAAAAAAATAACACTGATAATCTCGTAGCGAAAACTCGCACCTTAAATCCTGTAATGCACCTCACATACTGATTAAGTCGCAGATATGGTGGTAAAAAAGAAAAAGAAAAAGAAAAGAAAGAAACAAGTAGAATAAATAAAAGAAGAACGATTAGAGAGAGGGAGAGGGAGGGCGAAACGGAGAGGAGGGGAAAACAATAGAGAATCAAAGCATAATAATATTCCTAAATGAAGAGGGAAATGTTGCGCCGCTCATTTTATTAATCAGACTGTCAATTTCACCCAAGAGGCCAAACCCAAGAGCAATCTACAACAGACTCAGAGATCAACCCAGGGACAAGCACCTCGCTCCTCACTCCTCTCCTCCTCTCCACTTGGATATTATTCGTCTGACCGAAGGCCGCCTCCATCATCAAGTGACAGCCCTTCTCCTGTTTATTTGCTTATAAACCTGTTACAATAAATGATCATTGGAGCAACGTCAGCCGAGCATTTTGAACAACGAAACGGCGGCCACTCTTCTTCTTCTTCTATTTTTTTTTTTTTGATGAATGACATTTTTTGGCCGCTGCTGCCGCGGGGAGGACGCACGGCTCGTTGTGAGCGGCCGCTCGTCGATTGCATTCAGATTCTTTTCATTTTTCCGCGCGCCTCGCTTATAAAAAGGTTTTAGAGACAGTTATTTAGAGACAGTTGCTGAGTTGCATGCGGATTTAGCTCCGACACAACTCATTGGTGCTCCAGCCCCCTGGACAAGTGCTGCGTGGTGTGTGTGTGAGAGCGAGAGAGAGAGAGAGTGTGTGTGTGCGCGCGTGAGTCTGAG